>JACERP010000659.1:0-44152 GCA_014080715.1 Scenedesmus sp. NREL 46B-D3 | reverse complement strand
TGGAGCACAGCTGTTTTGCAGCGTGTGGGCAGCAGCCACACCTATAGCTGGCCCTGCAGGGCATGAGGGGCGCACAGCCGTGTGCGCGTCAGCGTGGGTGCGCCATGGTGGGTGTTACCCACATGCTCACCACGCATGCAGTGCTGCGGGCGTTCACAGGCTCAGGGCCAGCACAGTTTTGGCACTGCACAAAGTCTGTGGGGAGGCCGTAAGGTCATACTATGCGCAGTACGTGCCCAGTGTGCTCTGCACAATCGGCAACGTTGGTAACAAATGACCTCATGCGGCTGGGCTGCATGCAGTGCTGCGGCCGTTGACTGGCTCAGGGCCAGCATAGTTTTGGCACTGCAAAAAGTCTGTGGGGACCGTAAGGTCATACTATGCGCAGTACTTGCCCAGTGTGCTCTGCACAATCGGCAACGTTGGTAGCAAATGACCTCATGCGGCTGGGCCAACCTGTCAAACTCTCATACAGTATGATGCATGCGGGGCTCAGGGCCCCAAGCTGGCCAGCAGTACTGGCCACTGGCATTGAACGATGATGAACATCAATGAAGGGCGTGCCTATACATACCACCCCAGACTGGCGGCATGCCATGTTGGTGATTGCATGAACCGCGCTCACTCCCTTCAACATCGACACTGCACCCTGCTGACACTGCCGCTGATGATTTGGGTCTCTGTGCCTGCTGCAGTGCGGTGACGCACTTGTCATCTCCTCTGCAGGCAGGCTTGCACAGCCTCAAACATGGCCCGACACATGTGCCAAACGTGTTGGTGTTAACACCTCAGCATCTCTGTGGCAGCACAGCCGGCTTGCATGCTGCACTGTAATCAGTAGCAGCACTGTGACCTAGCAGGGCTGCACTGTGACTACCAACACAGATGAATATGTGCAGCATGCGACCGCCGCGCGGCGTCAGCCGCCACTCCTATGCAGAGACAGCTCAGCCGCGATGGCGGCGGCTCTGAGTGCTACAACTGCTGCATTGGCGTTTGCAGATAGTTTCAGCGCTGCGGTGTTTGCTCTGCAACACATCGCGGCTGGTCTCCAGCCTGCTGCGCCGCGTCTCTCACTGCAGCTCTGCTGGACATATGTCCGCCTCTATGACTGCTGCTGTGTGGTTGCGCGCACACACCACCTGCACGGCATGCCACACGGCGTTCCCCACGCTCTGCCGCAAGTCGCGGTAGCGGCCCCGGCCAGTCTGCAGCCGCTGCACCTGCAGTGGCAGGGCGGCAGTCAAAGGACGGTTGCAGCCGCCCTGTTTGCGCGCACACCTGCACCACAGTGGTTTGGTCATGCCTGAGCTCAATCGCCACGCACAGCGGCCGAGTGCACGGCATCGCGTTGCACGATGCACACATCCCAGGATCAGTACGTACACAACTTGTGGGCGGCAGCAGCGTCCCAGGAGCACCCGCCCACCTGCTTTGGATCGTACTGGTCCGAGTCGTCTCCATGGCCCAGCTGGCCGGCCCCTAGGTCCGCACCAGGTTTCAGGAAGCCGCCAGAACCCACAGCGCCTCCCCAACCCCACGTCAGCAGCCGCCCGTCACTCGTCACACCTGCGACGGGCACCGTTTCACGGAAAAGCATTTTGAATTGAACTGCAGTCTCGTAGCAGCAGCCAGTTGCATCAGGCAGTCCACACTCAAATCACATGTGCAGGTGCAGGAGGAGCCAGGCAGCACAACAGTAGCTGTAGTTGACGCTAGGGTACAGAAGGAGTCAGAGCACACAGCACCACCCCACATGAGCAGCCCGCCGCCACCCTGGCTGCACCTGCACCTACGGAAGCAAACACGCCTGTTGCACATGCAGAAGCAGTCACACTACAAGGCGCACAGCAGTGCATCCGCGTGAAAGCTGCACGGTCGTTGGTATCAAGCCCACAGCACGACCGCAGCACTGTGCACCAGCCAGACAAGCGAACCACCGCCGTTTGCACCCGCATGCAAAGGATGCAGCAACATCAATGCTGTGAGCACTGCAGGAGGCACAATGCATGTCAAAACTGTCGATATGTAGCTATTCCAAAGTCCCCAAGGTGTGCGCAGATACAGCAAATGCATATGCACAGGCGCACACACACGTTGCCAGTCAGGCACACCAACACGCACACCTGCAGAGTGCTTCCAGCCTGCAGCGCCGCAATGAAGGCGTAGCTTGACTTGCTCCGGGGCTCTAGAGGGTGGTTTGGGCCAGTTGAAACCCTGGCCAAGGCTGCCGTTCTCATCAGTTCCCCAGGTGTAGACGTCTCCATGTTTGCCAATAGACATGGAGTGGCTGAAGCCTAGGCAGAGCTGTGACACACGGCGCAGACCACGTACCTGGAGAGCGGCAGCAGCAGTGGCAGCAGGAGCAGCAGCGCGGGCGGGGCAGCGGCAGACCCAGCAGCAGCAGCAGCAGCAGCAGCAGGTCAGACGGAAGTACAGCGCCTGCCATGAGCTTATACTTTGTGCAATTAGTGGGAGCAGTGATAGCATCGCAGTGAAGGTAGAAATGAGCGTACGTTGCAGAACCGGATGCAGCAGCTGCAGCAGCAGCACCAGCAAAATATGCACCAGAAGACAAAGGCTTGCAGTGTGCAGCCCCAAACCCAGCAGCCCAATGTGCTGCTGTCCTGATGCCCTGTACTAACGCAACAGCACCACAGCCAGACAACGCACCCAGCAGTCAAGGTGCGCACGTGCCTGCCAAGCACTCAAGGGCCCATGCATTCCACTGGTGTGCACTCACTTACTGTTGCACAATGTCACTCATGGTTGACTGAAGTGATATCTAAATCTCCATCACTGGCTGCCACCCTTGCGACCTGACGCTCGCTCTGTCCGCGCCTCGCTCACCTGCTGCGGCAGGCACTCGTGCACGTTCGCCTCGTTGCCAAGCTGCCAGCTGCTGCCGTTGCCCCACAGCCATGCAGCGCCGTCTGCGTCTACTGCTCCAGAGTGGAACGCACCAGCAGCTATGCTGCTGACCTTCACACCGGCCAGAGCAGTGACCTTGTCAGGAACTGCCTCCCAACGCAGCTTGCCTGCATGATGAAACAGCAGGCAGGCAAGAGTGGCATCGCATGTGTGTTGGCGGGTGAGATGTGCCGGCAGCACTGCTGCTGGCCCCCACACTGGCCATCGCAGTGACCATGGTCAGAACATGCACCCCGACACAGCTTGCCTGCAAACGTACCAGCTGTCAGGTGATGGAAACAGGCAAGCAGCAGGTCACATGTGCGAGCAGCAGCACGATACGCCCTGAACCCAGCTGGCTAAGTCGCCGGATCAGCCTGGGCGAGCAGATGCCGGCAGGTTTGCAAACCTTGCAACTCAAGGTTATAAGCACTTTGAATGCAGCTGTTGTGGATGGCGGGTTCTGAAGTTTGCTGCCACCAAGGTTGCCAGGCAAGGTGCCATGGCAGCAGTCTCCACAGCTGCCTGTCAGACTAGCAGCCAGGCACAGTTGCCTTGCTGGAAGCCCGTGCACACAACAGCACATGCACGTGCATGGCGGCAGTGAAGCAGGCAGGCTGAGTTGTCAGCACCGACCTACACTGTGCACTGCCCACAGCAGCAACGACAACAGCAGCAGCAGCAGCAACGGATGGATGCCACAGTCTCGCAGATGTCACATCAAAAGCCAAAGCTGCTGACGGCGCACCTCGCCCCAAGCCCAGTGCGCCAAACTGGCCGTGGCCCCAAGCAAACACCTTGCCGTCTTCCGAAAGTGCCAAGGAGTGCTGGTTGCCTGCTGCTATGGCCGCGACACGCACACCTGCACATGCAGCGAGTCGATGAGGCGATGCATGCATGTCAGCAGTGCCTGTGAAGCGCGTCCCCACAGCACCAGGGATGGGCCACTTGCCAGGACGCACTCGCCACAAAAGCAATGCAGCAGCGCAGTGCTTCAGCTGCAGCTGCCAACAGAGTGTTTAGTGTCGGCAGTAACATTCGCAGCATCATGCTTGCAGTGACCGCTGCAAGCATGCTGCTGTGCACAGCCGACCTGTGTTGGGCTGCGTCCAATGTTGCTCCACTCGCCGCTGCATATGAACAACCAAGGACAAAAACAAAAGACCGGTGGCCGCGTTGCAGTGCAGAGTTGAGCAAATTGCTAAAAACAGACGGCAGACCTGCTAACCATACACTTCAAGGCCAAGGTCCGCAACGAGAACTCTCATCATGCTGACGCTCACCCTGCAGTGCCCTGACCAGCCTGAACTCTGCATTCCTTGCACCAAACACAGCTCCCAGCCCTAGTTGGCCGTCAACATTAGACCCTGCCGCCCATACCTCACCACTGCCTGCAGCAGCAGCAGCAGCAGCAGCAGCAGCAGCAGCAGCAGCAGCAGCAGCAGCAGCAGCACAGCAGCAAGACCCAGTATGATGAGCACGCTCTGCTGCTAAACCATGCACCTCCTCTGTTTTGCCAGACCCAAAGGATGCACCAGATGTGTGGCATGGCTTGAGAACAATGCAAGTGAGCCAATCGACTTGCCGACTGCCTTGCTGGTGCATTGCAGCTGTAAAGGACGAACGTGTTGTTTACATCCACAGAAAAACTGCACTGCTGATGCATATAGCTGTGCATAAATGTGCTGCATGCATTGCTGCTGGTGGTGGTGGTGCTCACTCACTGCTGAGTGCCAGAGTGTGCGACTCTCCTGCAGCCACTGCCTTGATGCTGTCAGGCAAGATCACCTCAACAGGTGCCTGGCAGCAGCAACAGCAGCAGCAGCAGCAGCACCACCAATGAGCTGGTGCAGCAGAGCAAACGAAGGGCAGCTGCTAGCAAGAATAGCGGGAGAGTGCCAGGTAATGTGCATGTGTCAAGCTGGCTGTTCGTATCTGTAATTGCACGATGACACAGAAGATAAACTTTTGTGCAGCTGCAGCCACTAGTGTGGGTGCTGGTGCTGTCCCAATTGCGCGTAGGGCTCCCACCACAGCATATGGTGTGTCCTTCAGGCAGCCTAGCTGCCCATTGTTGTTGAGCCCGAAAGTCCACAGGCAACCATCTTCTGCATGCCACAAACATGTCAAGTGAGTTGAATTGTGACTGAAAGGTCGGTCAAAGCAGCAATTAGAAATGGGACCCAGACACACAATGAACGCAACACAATGAACCAAACAACATTTTATTTTGCCATGGCAATGCATGTCCTGCAAATGTCTGATACTGGCACTGCCGTTGCACTCGCGACAGCTGCTGTAAGCCTCCAAGGCACGGTGCACATGCTGGTTACCTGTGGCTACTGCTGTATGGGCGCCGCCTGCTGCTACGTGTGCTACCCTGCTGCCTGCTAGTGCCTGGACAATACGAGGGAACAGCTCACTGGCCTCTGTGCCATGCCCCAACCTGCAACAGGAGAAGGCAAACGCAAGCAACAATAGTAAACACTGGAAACAAATAAACGGCATTTAGGCGTAAATGCATGCAGCATGTGAACATGCAAACATCAGGCATTGGAAATAAATGCCTCTGGTGCTGCTGCTGCTACTGCTGCTTACCTGCCGTGCTGCCCGTTTCCCCAAACCGCCAGGAATCTCCCGAGGCGAGTCATAGAAAGATGACATCAGCAACTGCATATGATGTGACAAGGCATTGTTTGGATGAGTGCTCAGTTGGCGAATATCAGTGCTGGCGACGAACTACACACACAGTGCTGGCATAAGCGGGTGGTCATGAACACTTCTGTGCTGAGCATGCGCGACAGATACACATAGTCAATGATATCAGCATAAACTTGGCTTGAACAGCACGAACTGGTGAGACCGCATGACCAAAGGATGCACTGAAACCCTGGCACCACCAGCTATTCAAATTTGAGCAGTCGTGAAGTCGACGGGAACACTCTCAGCACATCAATTTGTTACCAGCGTGAAGTTGCTGCATGCTGCTTTCCGGGCGTGGCAAACTGGCTCTACTAAAAGCACAGCTGAGGAACGTCACCAACACATACACTGTATACCTCTGCTTTTCTGCATGCACGGGTGTCTGCTTCACTATCCACAGTTGACTATGCAGGACGAAAGAAGACTCGCTCCACGTTCTGCTAGCCCACAGGCACGAGCATGCTTGGCAGTGCACATGTATGAGACAGCAAGCGCACCAGTCACTGAGTGCCAGTGCTTCCAAAGAAGATGCGATGAAGCAACGCAGCAGCTTCATACATGTTTTATCAGCAGCAGCGTTCAGTGAAACAACCTTTGCAAGAAGCACCCTACCTTGCAACATATGATGTATGTACCCGCTGCTGCGTCCGCACCTTGCAGTATGTTCTTGATGCCATCAGCCGGGCAGTTTCCCTCAAGCCAGGCGACATTTTTTATGATCTAGGGTGTGGGGTTGATGGTAGGCAGTAATGCAACCCCTAGTGACTATAACAGCGGCATGCTTGCACCACCAGCCGCAGAGCGCGCATAGCTCACTCCTTTGCATGCATGCAGTGCTGTGTCCTGTCGCAGTGTGGCATGGCTGGGTGATGCCCCAGTGACAGCAGCCTCTCTCCAAATGCAGCAGTGGGATGAAGCTACAGGGTGCAGCGTGTATGCTGCTAGAGGTCAATCCCAGGGGCTGCATTGCCAGTGCACGTGCAGCCCGGTGACTCATTACAGCATCCTCGACATGTTCTTCTACAACCCGTTCCTCAGCTGTGCGGTTCGACATGCCCTGCATGCTCTGCTGCCTTCTATTTATTGCCTGCAGCTAAAATCGTCATTGCCATGGCGCAAAGTACAGCGAGAGATGCACAGCAGCAGCAGCAGCAGCAGCAGCAGCAGCAGCAGCACGGCTCATGCCCTGCAAACGCCAGCCACAGGTTAGCACCAGTACCGCCAGCATGCCGCAAAGCAGCTGGTGCACCAGGAGGGCCAGCGCCAGGTGCTGCTGGTCACCCGCCCTTGCAGCAAACATCAGCTGCTGCAGCAGATGACCGCCTGGTAGCGGCAGCTGCCGATGCTGCAGCATGCACTGCACCCAGCCTGCCTTGCTTCGTGGGTGTGGAGTTGGACCCCACAGCAGCAGCACAGGCGGCTGCAGCAGCTGCAGCACTGCCAGGTGTGAGGCCTGCAAACGCGCTGTGAGCACACATGCATTGATACCTGCTACGCCTTCTCCTTGCCTCATTGCCACACAACGCAGCTGTGTCCTATTGCAACGCGGCACATGCGTGGCCGCTGTCTGTGCAGCCTCGCATCTGCATGCCCTGCAGCTGATGTTGTCGCTGCTTGTTAGCGTGCCTGCACAATGTGCAGCACATGCTCTGGCAGCGGCGCTGGTGAGAAGCGTCATCAAAGGGGACAGACTGCACATGCTAGCGCTGCTGCTGATGCCACTGATACCCGGTGCCGTCAGCTTGCTTGCCCACTGTGCATTTGGTCTTGTCGCTGCAGCTGAGCTGGCGGCAAGCATCAGCATCGTCCAAAGGGACCTGCTGCAAGTGCCTCTGCATGATGCTAGTGTTGTGTATGCCTATCTACTTCCACAAGGTGCGTGCTGTCAGGCCACCTGCAGCTGCAGTCAGCAGCCGCCCCTGAATCCCGGCAAGTGCCTAAGTTCCCGCGCATCTTTGCAGGAGCAAGCACGCAGCCTTGCAGCCGTACAGCCGCAGCGTCCAGCTCAGGATGGGCTGCATACACGCTCTCCAGTTGATCAAAATTTAAATAGCGCATAAATCATGCTCCAATTCATCAAATGCTGAATTGCGCATACATGATGCTCCTGCTGCTTAGCAATGATTCCTGCTGCCTGCATCAACGTGTTGCTCCTGCTGCTGCAGGCCTGTCACTTCTTGCATCCAAGCTGTCAGCAGAGGCTGCATCCGGCTGCACGCTGCTGTCCTACATGTTCAAGGTACCAGGCTGGGGGCATCACCTGCAGGCAACATTGCCGGTGACATCTGGCCAGCTTGGCAGGCCTGATGTGTCTGCTGTGTCAAAGCTGTACGTCTACAGGAAACCATGAGGTGACCAAGGGATGCTATGCGCAGTGCTTCTGGGGACCTCTCAATAGACGTCTGCATAAACATCTGCATAGGTTTCACGTGTTGCTCAGCGCCTGACGCGAGGCAATGCATTGAATTGGTACTGGTCTCATCACAGCATGGCACGGGCCTGGGCAGGCGGCTGCAGCTGGGCGCTGCACGGCATGCTGCCACCAGCATTGGGAGACACACGTTAACTAGTTCGTGGTTGTCACTTAGCACATGCATAGCGACCGTGAGCTGACAGAGCAGTCGACTCACATCATCCAGTTCGTGCATGGTGTCAGCCACAACGTGGATTGTTACATATCGTGGTAGCAAGCAGCATTGAGTAAAAGTTTGCAAGTTTGCAATGCAAGGCCACCACCGGACGAGAAGAATGTTTTGTAGCAGGATGACTGACGCACCAGAAGTCCCGGCACGACGGCCACATGGGCGTAGTACTCTGTCGCATGTACCGCCTACTGCGGGACCCCATACACGCCGTAAAGTTTCAGCATTTAAATAACACAGCTCAAGTCGTATCTGCATGATGTTGGCTGGCACAGCTCTCATCGAGCTCGCAAGTCAGTGCTCAAGTGCGTCCTGCGTTTGGGGTCCCGGGACGCTGTGACTTCCCAAGCGCACAGCGCGGCCTTGAAGTGTTTTTTCCCCACATAAAATGCTTTTGTTTTACAGCTGCCGTGTCATACCCGCAGTGACCGAAGGTACCCGCAATGACCTTTAGGTCATGAAGGGATACCCGCAATGACCGATTGGGTCATGAAGGGATTCCATGGGGGTCGAGCCGTGGTGGTGGTGGTGGTCCGTGGTGTAGCCGGCGGAATCATACCAGATCTTGGTGAAAGCGGTGGCACCTGTGCCCGCGCCGACGACGGTTACCCAAGGTTGCTTCCTCTGAGATATGTTCTGCCCAAAAGGGAGTCAACCAGCTATCAATTTCTTGTTTAATGTTGGCCTGGGCCACTTCAATGTACGGATTAGTTTCCAAAATTAGCCTTCGCATCATACTAGTTCAAGTCTTGCTCGCCGGTTGGTTGGCGCTGGAACAGCACTCGAACGCTGCCTTGCTTGCACATGCATGCACTGGTGCTAGGAAAGCATCTCGAGTGCCCCGCAGCCACCTGCTGATCAAAGGCTCGAACAGGAGGTGGGTGAGAAGGCGTTCGCCAGCGTCCTGTTGTCTGCGACAGCGTTGTTCTCATGCTCTTGCTCACCAATAATATTGGCATTGCATTCACTGACAACGTGCGGTCGGGCTGATCTGCGTTCTGCAGGGTACCGTCGCGCTCCAGGCAGTCCACACTGTGTCCACCACCTCCAAGGTTGCCTTGGCCCTGCCTTCGACACGACAGCCTAGGGCCCAAAACAACAGCAGCCATGCAGGCTTTAACTGCTCTACAGCAACCTGAGGCAGTGGCAGACAGCCGTTCTGCACACCACAGCCAGGCAGCCTGAGCAGCAGCAGCAGCAGCAGCAGCATAGCCACCTAGAAGTGCGATCAGCGCTCGACTGTTGTGGCTAGCACAGGCCAGAGCAGCACGTACACAATCAACTTGCCGCTGGCAAAGTGCAGCAGTTGCAGACCTGCAGAAGCAACGGTTGTGATTGGTTGGATCATTCTCACAGAGTTACAGCAGCCAGAGCAGCGCGTGACCTGCCTTCGCACTGGCCCAACTGAATAGGGGGACGACAGCAGCGTGAAGCGGTGTCTAATCAATTATGTGCAGCAGCACAGCACCCACCGAAATTTGGCACACATTCTCGTGCAATTTGTTGCAGCCTACGTGATTCATATCAGCAGCAGCCGGTTGTGTAGTTTGTCTTGACAAGCGCGACCTGGCGGCGACTCTTGGAGATTTTGTTTGGAAGTGCTTTTCCACCAGCATTGCCCAACAGGATGCAGCAGGATCAGCAGCTGCATGACTTTCGGTCGCTGGCAGCAGCAGCGCCAGCAGGGCCTGGTGGCTACTCCCCCTCTGCAGGAAGCAGCCACAGCAGTAGCTTCCTGCCGCCTACGCCCCCAAGACCACAACCCCCCAACACCCCCAAGCAGCACACACCCTCAGCCACCTAAACAGCCAGCAGCAGCAGCAGCAGCAGCAGCAGCAGCAGCAGCAGCAGCAGGCGCAGCCGATGCATCAAGGCGATGGTACAGCCACTGGTGGTCTGTTCAACTATGGTGCGGGGGCAGCAGGAGCATCACCGAGTGCATGGGGCTTTGGTGGGGGCCTGGGCAGGGGCAGCAGCAGCGCGTTTGGTGGCGCGTATGGCAGTGCAGCGGGCACACGGCCAGCTGGCAGCCCTGCCCCGGCGCCGCCTGCACCGCTGCCTGCTGCGCTGGCAGCAGCTGAGCTGCTGCAAGGTGGCAGCAGTGCTGCTATCCAGGCAGCAGCGGCAGCAGCAGCAGCAGCAGCGGACGGTGCATTTGGTGACCAGCAGCAGCAGCAGTACAGGGGTGGCAATGCACACATGTCCAGGCAGATGCCAGGCCTGCAGCAGCAGCAGCAGCAGGGTGGGATCGTGCGCATGGATTCAGGCGGCTGGGGTGGTTTTGGGACTCGGCCGGCTGACACCCTGAGCCCTGCCAGCATGCCTGCGTCATACCCCTTGCCACCTGCAGCCTCAATCAGCATGCAGCTGCTGCAGCACCAACAGCAGCAGCAGCAGCAGGCGATGGCACGCAGCCTCTCCCTGGATGGCGACCTCATGGCAGCGGCACATGCAGCGCAGGCTGCCGCCGCTGGCGCCGGCATGGGCATGGGCCACGGGGGAGGCGGGATGATGCAGGGCGCTGCTTCCCGGGGCGGCAGGTGGTCGGGTGGCAGGCTGCCGCAGCAGACGATGGACGCTGGGGGCTACGGCGCGGACCAGGGCCGGCAGTTTGGCGCCGTGTACGACATGAAGAGGTGCGTCAGCAGCTGTGGGGGCGTGAATATGTGTTCCTTGTGTGCCTCCCTGCAATGCCACGCTGCTGGGCCGCAGCAACAGTCGCAAGGGGAGTAGGCAGAGCTCAGCACTTGCATGCTCTCAGCGAGCTTGACGTGGCTGCCGCAGCAGCAGGAAGCCAGCTTTGCACCGCATGTGCACACACCATGACTGTGCGCTGTCAGCAACTGCCACCCACGCCCTGCTCCACTCCCGCTTGCTTGTGAGGTGGCCTGTGTCCGTCGTGTCCCTCTGGCTCAACCGCCACCTGCCTTCCTGCCTGCCTGCCTGCCTGCCTGCCTGCCCGCCTGCCTGCCTGCCTGCGTGCCTACCCACCTGCCTGCCTGCCTGCTGCAGCCTGACAGCAGCGCTGTCCCACGTGCAAGCCGGCACAGGCGACGTGCGCCGCATGCTGGCTTCGTGCACGTTCCGGCCGCGCCTGCCTGGTGAGGCCACAGGGTGACAGCTGCCAGAACCGCAGCAATGCGCAGCGCATGCGCAGCACCGCACCAACACATGGCGCGTCACCAGCAGCAGAGAGCTGTTGTCGGCACAACGCTTTACTTGCAGTGATGTGCGCACACATGCGCATGTGCTGCAGCGCTGACGTTGCGAGCCGCCACCATGCAGCGCGAGCTGAGCTAGCAACGGCTCGCGTGCTGTGGAGGCCACTGACCTGATCGCTCAAGGCCTCTCCAACTTTGTGGTCAAACTCATGTTCAGTGCTGTGAACAGACTGCTGCTTGCTTCACTCTGCTTCATCACCTGCAACGCGCAGGACCAAAGGAGCTGTCGCGCGAGAAATCTCACACATGGCATTGACGCGTCACTAACATACAACGTAACACACACTGCTCGACAACGCTGATCAAGCCTTGTGCTGCCCTGCTGCGATCCACGACAACCGTCAATGCTGCGCAGGCCTGACCAAGCTGGTGAGCCAGATGTCGCGCGAGGGGCACTGGGCCAAGTCGCTGGAGGTGTACGAGTCGCTGAGCGCGGTGGGCGTGCGGCCAGACACCACCATCACCAACGCAGCCATCAGCGCCTGCGACAAGGGCGGGCAGTGGGAGAAGGCGCTGCAGCTGTTCAAGTGAGTGTGCACACCGGCGACCCCCAAGCGCGTGCGTAGGGTGTGGTGCATGTATGTGTATGCATTTCGGCGGCCGGGGAAGGATGCAAAAACAAGGTGCAGAACGGGCTTGTGTTTGTGCTGCTGCCTGCTTGGTGCGCAAATTGAGCGTTGCGTGGGCCTGGGCACCAGCGCGGCGAGATGTGCATGCACTGCCACAGTGCCACAGGAACCCCGTCAGGCCATGCCGTATGCCCCTCCATGCCGCAGCACACCATACGTTCTCCTGTGGTCAAGCCTTACTTGCGCAGTTAATAAAGAGGTGCGGCTGCGGCCACGCAACGCACTGACACAACTTCACCGGTTGCACCTGTGTGTTGCTGCTGGAGGCCCTCTGCTAGGCCTCTGGCACGGTTGCGCCGCCAACCCCACGCGCTTCCTGCCGCTGTTTGCCGGTGCGTCCCTCGACGATCTGCAGGGCCACGTCGGGCACAGGCGTACACATGGGCACCATCGCCAACCTCATGCCAGTGGCCCTGCCACACACCAACTACTTATGCTCACTGCTCTGAACATACCTGTCCCTACTGCCGGGGTTCTGCTGTATCACTGCACCCTGGCTGTTTGCTCCCGTGCAGGGCGATGCCGGACATGGGCAGGGACGGGGACGCCACCGCCTACCCCGTGCCGCCGCACCACCCACCACATGTGTTCCCTTTGCTGACGGCTTTTCCCGTGCAGGGCGATGCAGCACATGGACAGGGACAGGGACGCCATCACCTGCCTCGTGCCACGGCACCGCCTGTTACTCAAATCAAACCATTGCGCTGACGGCTGTTCCTCTGCAGGGCGATGCCTGACGTGGGCATGGACAGGGACGCCGTCACCTGCCTCGTGCCACGGCACCACTGACCACCTGTGTTCATCGCGCTGGTGGCTGTTTGTTCCTGTGCAGGGCGATGCCGGACATGGGCATGGACAGGGACGCCATAACCTACTCCGCGCTCATCTCCGCGCTGTCCAAGGGCCGCCAGTGGGGCATGGCCATCGACGTCTTCAACCACATGGTGGCCGAGGGCGTGGAGTGCGACGCCGTCACCTGCTGCAGCCTCATCACCGCCCTGGACAAGGGAGGGCAGTGGCAGCTGGCTGAGCAGGTGCGTGTTTCGTGGGTGTGTGGCAGCATGGCTTGAGGACGTGCGTACGAATGTCAGTTGGTGTGTTGCTGCGGGACGCCTGCTGCAGCCTGGTCGCTGCAGCAGACACAGGAGGTCAGTGGCAGCTGGGTGGGCGGGTGGTTGGTTGTGCGATTGTCTGTCCAGCAACATGGATGTGTTTGGTTGTGCTGTGTGGGTCACCTGCTGCCGCATGACCACTGCAGCGGACACAGGAGGGCACTGGCAGCTGGCTGGGCAGCTGATGGGGTGTGTGCCTGTCTCTTGAGCCACGCCATTGTATGGCTTGATGTGCTGCGTTGGGTGCTCTGCTGTATCACTGCACAGGAGGGCAGCAGCTGGCAGAGCAGGTGGGCTGGAAACAGGGCGAGCAGTGGTGTGGCCCACACCCACTCACGACTGACGGCCGCGTCATTCCGCCCGCTGCTGCCCCTCCCTCTGCTGTTCCCGTGCCGCGCATCGCACGCCGCAGGTGTTCATCCAGATGTACCAGGCCCACGGCCAGTTCCACGTGCTGCTGGACGGCATGCAGCACGACTCGCCGGCCGGCAGCGCCGTCAACAGCCCGTCCCCGCTCGCAGGCACCTTCACAGCCGCAGCGCTCAACGCCCTCACCATCCAGGAGGAGCAGCTCTCCCTTGCTGAGCAGCCGCAGCGCGCGGTGCCGCCTGGCCTGGACCAGACACAAGATGCAGCCGGTGGCGGGGAGGCGGCGGGCAATGGTGCTGCGGCAGGTGCCGGTAAGCCACTTCTGCGACCGCAGTTCAGTTTGGCAGCTGTCGCAAAGTACAGCAGAGCTGCAGCAGCTGCGCCAGTCGGTGTCAGGGCACCAGCCGTCGTGCAGCCTGCAGGATCACCGCTACCCGCATCGCACGTATGCACAGACACAAACGCAGCGCCAGCAGCAGCAGCAGCAGCAGCAGGCAGTCCCACTGCCAGCGGCTGTAAGCCTGGCAGCCTGCTGACTGTGCCAGTCTGGCTTGGCAGTGGCAAGTCAATGCCAGGACAGCCTGGCCACGGCAGCAGCGTGTCACGTCTACAGCAGGCTGAAGCACCAGGCTTGCAGGCTGGTGCAGTCATTCTGCCTGCTGGTGCATCAGCCGAGGCGAGTCCTGACTGCTCTCTGCAGTTGGATTCCCTGGCTGGTGGACCAGGTAGGCAGGGTGATGCGTCAGGTCTGCAGGCTGGCGCATCAAGCCCTAGTCATGTCACATCAGCACAGCCGGATGTGTCTGGGCCCTGGCCTGATCTATCAGGCTGTGCCGCTGACAGACATCAGGATGCAGGGGGCATTGTCAGAACCCTATCAGGTGCTTGGAGCAGAGTGGTAGGTGCTAACAAGGCAGCAGCAGCGGCCGCAGCTGTTGCAGCTGCTGTCAGGCCAACCACTGCAGAGGATGCTGGCGTCGCTGCTGCTGCTGCTGCGCCAGTGGCTGCTGCGGTGGGGCTGCTGTGCCACCGCAGCAGCACTGGTAGCAGCAGTATGAGCGGTGTATGCAGGGTCTCTGTGATCTTGCCTGGCAGCAGCGATTTGCTGGCAACCTCAGACGCTGTTGTTCTTGTGCCAGGTAATCCACCCAGCAATCATGATAACAAGCAACAAGGCTCGGCTGTCAGCCTTGCTGCTTCATAGGCTGCTTGCAATGGCACATATGAGCATGTCGCTGTATGTGCTTGAACAACCAATGTTCAGCAGCTCGCTACAAGCACACAACTAGGCAGACACAGCTGTGGTGCTTGAAGAAGTCAATAAATCTGTACTGCAGCACCAAAGGCAAGCAGCTCAAGTTGAACAGGAGCGCACGCAGTCATCTGCAGCGCTTTGGCCTTGCAGGCATGCCGTTGCAACAGCGTGATGCTGCAGAAGTTGACAGCTGCCTGGCACAGAGCGAGTTGTTGTGCTCCGGCTCGTGTCCTGCAATGCGGCCAGCGCCTCCTCTGCTTTTTTTAAATGTGTGTGCTTTGGGTTGGTCTCGGTGCGCCCCTCTGCTGCTCCCCATGCGTGCGGCCCACCACAGGTGCAGGACTCAAGCCTGGCAGCAACGGAGCAACAGCAGCAGGAGGCGCACCTGCCACCCCACAGCAGCAGCCCGACACTCGCAGCACGCCCAGCCTCATGCTCACTCGCTCCCTGTCCGCCCAGCTCGCCGACTTGGGACTCGGCCCACTGCCCGCCGCCGACTCCAGCAGCCGCAGCAGCAGCGCCGGCGGCGCCGCCGCCGCCTCACCCACGCCCCCCCCTCTGCCCGGCAAGGATGGAGCCGCACCTCCGACTGCTCCATCGGCACCTGTTCCAGCAGGCGAAGCCGCAGCAGCGGCGCCTGCCGGCGCGTCCCCCGGCCGGCCCTCCATCTACCCGGCGCGCAGCGGCAGCGGCCTGCAGCCGCCCCAGGGCCCGCTGAGGCAGCAGGGCGCCCTGCAGAGGTCCGGCAGCGCGGGCAGCGCGTCGCCTGTGGGCGGCGTGGGGCTGCGGCTGGGCAGGGCGGGCAGCCTGAACAGCAAGAAGAGCTCGCCCAACAGGGTGTGCTGCAACGCGCTGCTGGCGGCGTATGCACGCGCGGTGCCTCCCAGGTGGATGCGTGTGTTACTGTGGCTGCTGACGCAGCAGCGACGGCTCGATCGCCGCCCACGTACCTCTACTGGCAGGCTGGCAGCACTGTCTTCCGTGATGTGATGTGTGTGCGTGCGTGCTGGCGTGCGTGCGTGCGTGCGTGCGTGCTGGCGTCTCCATGGCGGTGATGCCTTTTGACATGATGACCAGGTGTGACACGTTTGTGGACCGGGTGCAATCGCAGCACCCTTGGGTCCAGCCTTCCGCTTGTCGGCAGCCACTGACCGTGCTGCTGCCGCTGCTGCTGCTGCTGCTGCCGCTGCCGCCGGCCGTCTGCTGCTGCTGCCGTGTCCAGGTGGAAGCAGGCGCTGCGCCTGCTGGAGGTGATGTGGCAGTGTGGCGGGGAGCTGGTGCCCGACATCGTGAGCTACAACACCGTCATGAAGGCCTGCGGCAACGCGCAGCAGACGGACACCGCCTTCCAGGTGAGCTGCTGGCGTACCGCCGGAGGTGGAGCGGGTTGTCTGGCGCAGCATCAATCGTGTGCTGGATCCTGAGATGAAGCAACCGCACGCTGCAACCGCAAGGAAGCCGCTGATCGCATGCTGTGGAAGCAGCCCTATCTATTAAACTGGCTGCTCTGCTGCTGTGAAAATACTGCTCCTGCTGCTGCTGCTCTGGTTCCTGCTGCCCTGCAGCTGTACCACCACATGCAGCAGCGCGGCATCGAGCCGACGGTGGCCACGTACGGCACGCTCATCACCATCGCCAGCGAGGCCCAGGCGTACGGGCGCGTGAAGGAGTCGTGGGGCTGGCTGCAGGCGTCGGGCCTGCCCGTGCACATCACCTGCGCCAACTCCTTCCTCACCGCGCTCATCAAGGAGGTGGGCGCTGCAACGGGTGCTGCCAGCGGTGTTGGCCGTGTACTGCTGCGCAGTGGCAGTGCCTGGCGGGCAGTTGTAGCTGTGTTTGATAGGACACAGCACTGCATGCACGCAAAGTGCGTTGTCCCCCCCTGGGAACGTGGGGTTGGATGCGGGGATCCAAGCAGGCTGAGCACATCACATCACACCAGTGCTGGTCAAGGGGGTTGGTGCTGGGTGTGATACAGTGTGCGGTGTGGCATGTTTGGGGTGGTGGGTGTGGATTGAAGAAGTTGTGAGCAAGCAACTCGCCTGCCTCTGCACGTTGCATGCGTCTCATCCTGTGTTGCAGCCTGGCATCTAAGGGGCGTTGCTTGGCGGGCCTGTTGTTTCGCTGCATGATTTGGCGGTGCTGAGTCATCTGCTGCTTCAAATTCCAGCCCTCGCTACAGTGGTTGGTTCTGTCGCTCCTTCTTTGGCTGCATCTCCATGTGAGCAAGTGCTTGCAGGACAATAAAAATGTCTGCAGTGGAGCTAAGCTAGCAGCTTCTGGGCGCTTGCCATGTCCAATATGCAAAGTAAGAGCACCCTCCTTCATCTGCCCTCCCTGCGCATGTTGATCGCTGCTTGCAGGACAACTGGGACCCAGCGGTCGAGCTGTTCCAGGAGCTCAAGGGCAGCAGGCTGGGCGTGCGGCCCAACAGCGTGACGTACAACATCCTCATGAGCGCATGCCTGGCGCGGGACAAGCCACAGATGGTCAGCTTCGGCGGCTGCCTGCGGCTTCCGCACGACAGCTCATCTTTTGCTTAGTTGTTTTACAGATTGCAATTGGCGCTTAAACATGCATGGGTGCATGTGATGAGCTCGACTGAGCTTGCCGCATGACAACGCGCCTTGTCTTGCCCAGCCTTAAAACGTGACTGCCACGACCACACCGTGGCAGCTCCCCTTCTGCAGCTGAGGCAGTGCCGGCCCCTGTTGAGTGCTGCCGCAGGTGAAGGCGCTGTTTGACGAGATGCTGTCGTGCTCGCTGAGCCCCAGCCTCATCTCGTACAACACGCTGCTGCACGCGTACGCAAAAATGGGCGCATGGCAGGAGGGCCTGGGCCTGCTGCAGCACATGTGCTCCAGGTGCGACATGTGAATGCATGCTGATCTTCGTTACAACTCTCGTATCCCTATAATGTTGCTGCTGTGGAGGCTCTAGGGTTTGCTTCGGTGCGGCGGGAGAGCGCAACCCAGCCGCAGCGCGTGTGCAGCAGATGTGTGAGGCAGTAGCAGTGCCACCCAGAGCTTGACAGGTTCAGGGATCGCACTGCGGTGCAGCGCCTATGGCGCTGCTGCGTGCATGCTGCATGAGGGCTGGTTGTCCTCATTGATGCTTGGGTTGTGTCTGCGGGCCCTCCCTCGGGTCGTGCTGGCGTGTCATCGTTCGCTCTCGCTCCTGAAGCATGATGCAGTAATTGCCAGGTTCCTTCCAGTACAACAGTCGACTCTGCTGCATCACTTTCTGCTGTGCTGCCCCGCTTGCGCGCGCCGCGTGTGCGGCGCAGCTCGTCGGTGCGGCCCTCCACCACCTCCTTCAACACCGTGTTCTGCACCCTGAGCAACGTGGCAGCAGCAGTCGAGGAGATGGACAGGCCGGCCGTCTGCTCCAGGTGAGGAGGCGCACACACACAGACGCCGCTGCTCAGCTGGTATGTGTGCCAGCCACACACAGCCAGCGCAGCCGCCGCCCTCATGCCCTCACAACAACTGGTCAACTTTTGATTGCACGTCACGCCTGCGGCTGCACGCTGCATGCGCCTGCACATATCACATGCACCCATATCCGTTCCTGCCGCTGCCTGGACTGCTTCTGCTGCCGCAGGGCGCTGGAGGTGTACGCGATGATGCTGGAGCAGCCGGGTGTGACGCCGGACACCACCCTCTACCGCAACATGGTCGCCACCTTTGGCGCCTGCCAGGCCCATGCGGTGGTGCTGCAGCTGGCGCTGGTGATGGCGCAGCAGGGCCACTCCCTGGACCCCGGCACCGCGGCAGCAGCGCTGGACGCCCTGCAGGCGCAGCACGCGTGGCAGCACGCGGGGCCGCTGCTGCGTGCTTGCTATGGCGTCGGCACGGTGGTCAGTCAGCTGGTGGTGCAGCAGCTGCTGCTGGCGTGCGTGCAGGAGGGATGCTGGAAGGCGGCACGGGAGGTCCTGCAGGTGTGTTCAGTGCTGTGATCATCACAGCCCAACATGTCCTGCAGTCAAGAGCTGGACCGAGCTGCTTCCCATGTACACGCTGACCGGCACTTTTGTATCAAGCAAGCTACAGCATGCTAGTCGGAGACCCCCACTATTTGCTGTATCATTGCCTGATGTGTGGATTACCCTTTGCTGCCGCCCGCGCAAGCAGCTGCCGTGGATGCCCCAGCCGCCACCGTGCCTAACCCTCTGCTAAAGCTTTGTCGCCTGCCTTGCCTGTTACGCACGTGCCGGCCTGCCTGGCAGGTGTCGGCCGCAGCAGGACAGCTGGAGGGTCTGGCGCAGCTGCTGCAGCAGTACCGCACCCAGCTGCAGGCAGCACACGCCACCACAGGAAACCTTCCCTACGGCAGCTCCGCTGCACAAGGCCTCCTGCCCAACGAGGCGCTGGATGAACTGCTGTTCCTGGTGTTCCTGCAAGGCCAGTTTGCCACGCGCGGCTGGGGGCAGGCCCTGGAGCTGTACAACGTGATGAAGCGCGACAGGGGGCCAGGGTTTGCGGCCGGCAACGCCGGGGTGACGGCTGCGCTGCTGGAGCTGCTGGTGTGCTGCGGGGGCGCCGAGGGGCTGGTTGCTGCGGTGCGGCTGGTCGACGCTGCACACTCTGCTGGTGAGTGCTGTGGTGATGCAGGGCTGGGTCTGCAGGTGCCTGCAGCATGGCAAGTGGCATCATGCTCCTCGGCTGTGCCACTCTTTGGTCATTCTGTGTTGTTAATTTGTTTATTAGAGAGAGAGTAGCTACACGTGGGTCCATTTATATTGACCTGTAGTCGAGCTAATGAACGACCCTGCTCTTTGAGCGTGCCGTGCAATCCGGCTCACCCGAATGCTCCAGTGTTTGCGTGGCAGCGACCTGCAATTCACCCTGGGCGCCGCCGACCTTGTGCTGTGCCCTGCCTGCCCTCCTGCCTGTCCGCCTGTCCGCAGGAACGATGGGCCACCACCTGGTGCACCCTGGCACCCTCGGCCAAGGCACAGCAGGCAGCGGCACCAGCGCCACCCCAACGGCCCACCTGGGTGCTGCCGCATCTTCAGCGCTGCTGTCTCCACAGCAGCAGCTGATCCTGCAGCTGGAACATGCGTCGCTTGGCGACAACAGCCCCCAGCCTGGGTCAGCAGCCATGGCGGCTGGTCTGTTTGGGTTGGGCGGAGTCGCGAGCAGCTTTGCAGGACGCTGCGGCTGGACAGGAGCAGTTTGCAGGCAGTCCTGCAAGCAGCATGCAGATGCAGGGGGAGGGGATGCCGCAGCCGTTGACGTTCGTTGATGTACGCGGCTGCTCAGCGGCAGAGGCGGTGGTGATACTGCTCAGTTGGTTAGGTCAGGTGGTGCAGCTGTACGCATCTGGGCTGCAGCTGCAGTGCGATGTCGTGCGCATCTTTAGCGGCGGCTGGGGTGGTGTCAGCGCAGAAGAGCTCGCAGCGATCGTGCTGCACGTGCCCGCACCGCAGCCTGCAGGACAGGCAGCAGCAACACGGGAGGCAGGCCTCAGCCTCAGCCCAGAGGCAGGCGCTGCGGCAAGGGCAGCTGCAGATGGAGCAGCCACAGCAGCAGCCAGCAGCGGCACCCGCAGGCGCAGAGGAGGGCAGTGCCGCTGCTGCTGGCACGGCAGCTGGTGATGCCGCAGCAGCGAGTGCGGCCGCGCCAGCGGCAGACATGCAGCAGCAGCCGCAGGCACCTCCCGCTGTGGGCGATGCGGCGCTGAGCAGCATCAGTGCGCACGCCGCGGTCCTGGCTGTGCTTGGTGGGCAGCTGGGCCCGGTGCTCGGCTGCTGCGATGCGATGGAGCTGCTGGTGCCGTTCTCAGGGGGCGGCCAGCTCACGCTGGGCCTGCTGTGCTGCTCTGCTGTGCCGGTGCTGCTGCCTGAGGAGCAGCAGGGAGGCGGCGTGCTGCTGTCTGGGCGGGAGCTGCAGGCTGCGGTGGCGGGCGCGCTCGATGCGTCCAGGACGTGATCCAGTGCGCGACAGTAGGCCGGGCAGTTTCCTTCGCTGCTGGTCCACATTTCAACCGTGTTGGTCCACAAGTTGTCATGGGCAGGGTGGAAGGGCTTTGCAGAAAAGAAAAGGGTGCAGTGGGTTGCTGCTTGCTGAAACGGTTGAGGTGCATGATTGGGAGTTGGCTTGCAATACTGTGGGTGAGGTTGTACGCGCGCTTGTTGTGCGCATGTTCGTGTACCAGGCAGCGTGCTGCCTGCTATGCCTGGCTTTGGAGTGAAGTATGTGTTGCAGATGCTGCTAGGCAGGTATGCTTGCTGTTGCTCACCAGTGACAGGTGCTGCGCGATGCAGTGTTGCCAAGCAGCTGGTCTGGGCATGATCCTTGCTGCCGGGTGGCGAGCGTAGTCACGTGTGCGGTTGCGAGCAAGACAGCAGTGGACATGACATTGCACACGAGACTGTGCATGACCGGTTGGGTTATCACTCAATACACAAGCCGATCAGCTTACGCGTCCCTTGCGGGATGGTTGTTACCAGCTCATCGTGAGCTTGGCATGTGCACCATGGCGCTGCTTGTGCCATGCTGCAGGCTGCAGACACTTATTGGGTTGTTTCAAGCTTTAGGTGTGACTGCTAGGTGTGATTGGGTATGGCACGCAGGCAATGCTGTGTTAGGTCAGGAAGGGGTGGACAACGCGTTGGCAGCCAGCTGTGGAGGAGTATGGTGCGTGTGCGTGGCAGTGCCTGCTGTCGCATGTGCAGTGCTGGGCTGTCCCTCATGTGTTCCTGTGCTCAACATTTCCTGCATAATGAAGACCCGATTCAATTGTATTTTGCATGTGCATGTGTACAGGGCGAGCAGCAGTGTTGCAGTTAACAGATGTTGTGTGCAGGCCAAGACAGCCAGGCATTTGCATGATACTACAGCATGAGCAGTCAGGATGTTACCGTGTTTTTTCAGGATCCAGTGCTGGCATGACGTCACTAAACGTCGGTGCACTTTGTGACCCGAGCATACCAGGCGTATGACAACAAGGAGTAACAGCAATGCCCAGTTTGTGCATGTGGGTTGTGTTGGAGCTGGCTGCCATGTGCAGTTGTCGCATGCATGTTGAGGTTTGTATGTGGTTTAAGTCATCAAAGCCCTACATTGGTGCGTGAACGGTGCCCCCCGTGTTAAGCTCAAGCTTGCTGCCCATTGTGCAGGCACTACACGTGCATGCCATGCACATGCCATGCAAGGTTGCTGGTGCTGGTGCTGTTGTGCGTGCTGCACAGCGGCTGCGTTGCCACATCACTGCCGGGTTGCTGCAGCAGACGGAATGAGGTCTGAGATGGGGTCTGAGATCACCATGTCGCCCCTAGCATGGTGCCTGCAGATGCGAAAACAATGCTGGCTCCTCCGGCAGTCGATGGCTGTTGTGGCAGAGTGATCTGCTGCCTGAGAAGACTGCGCTGGTGCTGCAAGCGTACCTGTGTGGGCACCTGAACGTGCTGATGCAGGTGCAGTAGGTGATGCTTTCTATGGTGCTACGCACAGTGTTGCTTTCTGGAAGTCAAGCCTGCTGTTTGCTCTGCGGTTGAGCTGGAATGTTGTTGCACGCTCTGCAGAATAGGTAGGGCCCAACAGCAATACAGACGGGGTATGCACGCCCTTGCATTCACTGTGTGCTTGCCCGGCCAGGAACTGCTGTGATGTTTCAGGTGATGATGTGATTGCATTCGGCAATGTCGCTATGAGATCCAGCAGTCTGCAGCACTGCTGCCTGACTCCTGGGTTGCTGATGTAGTGCAGAGCTGTGAGAAGCACAGGAGTAGCAGCACCAGCATAGCTGGACGCATGCTTCCAGTGGGTGACGGTGCTTGCATATGTAGTGAGCAGAGCAGGCTGTGAGTAGTGTTGCATGCACAGGTGCTGTTGTAAGGCATGGTGGTGGTTGGTTTGTAAGCGGTTTGAAGCACCAGTGGAGCTCAGGATTGCCTGCGAACTTTGTTCTATTGAGCCGCTACAGGATATGCTTGAAGGCGGCCGCAGGGCTAGCCCTGCCAGTTTGCAGGATTGCTTGTGCTTGGTCTTCTGATGTTGTCTGTATTACTGTGAAGGACCGAGCCCTCAGCTTGCTCCTCCTGTGGTTGCCAGTTGCAGTTGAGTTGCTTCAGGAAGTGCTGTTTGGCACTGCCCCTATAGGTGGAGCACGCTGCATGCAGCGTCGCACGCACCGCGGCACTGGAAGCGGCAGTAGGGGGATGCAGGACAGGGCGGGGGCAAGGGGTCTCTGGCGTCTCGTGTGGTGGCATGCTGCAATGATTCTACGCTGCAGGCAGTGCCCAGGGATGCTATCAGTTTTTGTTGGGGGGGGAGGGCATGATGCACCGCTCTTGGTGGCAGGCAGGAGTGCAGCTTCGGCTGGGTGTTTTCATCCGCACTGGCTGTTTGCATAAGGTTTGGTCAAGCAGGTCGGTGGCAACTTAGATGGCAGCATGTGACCCTGTCCTCTCCTATGGTTACCCCCTCCTCCTGTTGTCGCACAGGGAGCACGGCTCGGCACTTGCAAGTTTAAGGCAGTTGTGGTATGTTACGCAGCCGACGTGGCCCTTGTTGCCTTTGAGGCAGCACCTCTGCGTTGTTCTGATCAGTATCGAGCGGCAGCAAGCATCCCACAAGTTCGCATGATTATATGCGTTTGGAACAATCTGTGCATGACTGTCTGGAAGGCTTGCGGGCGTTGCTGATTGGCGGTCTATACCATGATGGAATTGGTTGCATTTGTTGAATATTAGGTCATGCGTACTTGTCAGGCTGTTTGTCACATGTTTGTTGCGTTCACGCCATGCATGTGCACTTGGCAGACGAGTCAAAGACAAAGGCTTGTGCTGGCGTTGCCGCTGTTGTGGCAGTGTCTGTGTTGCTGGATACATCCAGGCAAGGCATGCTATGCCTTGGTGATGCTGCACGGCCCATACCACTTCAGCTGTGAAAAGGCTGTGCCATGGTCATGTACATGACATGTGCCAGTCTATGACATATGTTGTGGCATGCATGCCAAATCATCAGTTGCTTACAAGAAAGTTGTGTAGACCAGTTTGTCGAGTTGAGTTGTGTTATGAACAGGTAAAAAACAAGACTGCAACATCATGTGAGCCGAAGCCTCGACGCAGCAGCTGCAGCAGCGCCATCACATGTGCAAGGACCTAACACTGCTTGCTAAGCAATGGAGCCCACAATGGGAGCCCCTAGGGCTGTGATAAGCAGCGGCAACCTGAATTTTACCTAGCAGGGAACACCAGAGTCCCCAACCGGGGGGCCCCCGTGCAAGACTGCGCATGAAAGCAACGCTGCCATCATGTTCTGCCCACTATGCTGGCTTCCTGCACTGCAATTCCCAGTAGCTGGATGCACACTGAGCGCTGCAGCGGCCAAAAGCCGATGAGCCGCTTCGGGATCTGGCCCTTTCACGGCCCGTACAAGTTCTGTTGCACAGGTTGTTGCTGATCAGGACTCCTGAAATGCTCATGGATCTGCACAGATCAGTGACAGCACGAGTCATCCTGTCTCTGCTCTGCACTCTTGCAAGTGCGTCTTGCATGGGTTGTCGGCAAGCTGTGGAACAAAAGTTGGACGGTTCCATAGCGCTTTACATGCAGACCCTGCACAGCCTGCCGGTTACGCAAGAGTGTCTGGGGAGTTTCCCGCCGCTGAGCACAAGGGCATGGCTTCCAAATTGATCAAGCTCTCTCACTGCATTCTCGACGCTGCCATGTCGTGCTTCGTCTATGCTGAGTGTCTTCACGTCGCGTCATGATCACTGTGTCAATGCAGGCAGAGATTCTGCCGCAGCAACTGGTGGTTCATCTGGCGGTTTTTTTTGAACCGCGGCCAAGGTTTTTTTGAACCGCGCCCAGTCACACGGCTGCAGTCTCTTATAGGCCAAGGCCAAGCCAGCTACTAAGGCACTAAAAGCTAAGACTCTCTCTGCTAGAACACTCCCTAGGCCTGCTGCTGATAGCCTGTCTCGCTGTTAGGTCGAGGAACAGCGGAAGTGCGACGCGTTAGCACCATACGCTAGTGTGACAATTAAGCAAAATAAATGTTGTCTTCATCAAGCAGCAGGTGGTTGACAATGTGGTAAGATCCGCTGTGCTTGCTGGCAATCTCCCGCTATGACTGTTCACAGAGAGACTCTTCTAGCTTTGTCCCCATATGAAAAGCATGAGAGCAGCTTTGATTACGTGCAGCCGCTGTTACGTGCCACATCGCGTCCGTGCCAAAGAGCAGCACCGAACTGCTGTTGCTGACTACAACTGCTCTTGTTGACACTTGTCACCTGCAGGCTGCAAGAGTGTACAGCAGGAAGCTTGCTGTAGCAAAGGTGATTACTGGGGCAAAACTTGCCATGCTCAGGCTGCTGCCAGGCTGCCACACCATATGAACAGCAGTAGGTTTGGTGGTGACAGTACGCTCATGTGTCTTCTTTGCCTGCACCTCTACTGTGCATAGTGTTAAGCAGGGAGAGCTTGAGGGCTATGCCTGCAAGTTGAGTGGCTTCCAGCGTGCCCTGCAAGAGCTGGAGATGCAGGTAGGGAGCAGGTCTAGTGTGCATCTTCGTCCAATGCTCAGCACAAGGACACAAGGCACGGCCATGTGCATGCATGCCGCAAAGTAGCATGCAGAGCACATGCTGCAGTGGCACCACATACGCCTTACATGTGATCTGTGTGCAGCTTCACATGCGGCTGGTCCTGCAAGCATGCGTTGGCTCAGTTGTCCTGCTTGATGCTGATGTGTCACTGCTGTCCTGCTGCTTGCAGCTGGCTGAGAAGGAGCTGCAGGTTACCATGCTGAAGTCATTCATCCGGGACTCCAAGGATACGGTCGCCCCGCAGCAGCAGCTGACCCAGGTGAGCACGCCGACTGACCAGCGAATGATGCAGCAGCGCATGCATCACCAGCATGCAGCTAAGCGCAGCCGCTTGCTTCTTGCAAGTGTACACGCCAGTGCCGCTTGCAGGAAGCAAGCCATCAGGAGGTATGCATGTTTGGGGGAGCACCAGCAGGTTTGACGTTGCCTTTGTGCCACAGCTGCTTGGCATACCCTGTTTGGTTGTTGCTGCTGTTTTGGCATTGGCTCGACCTCTTTCTGTGTGCGAGTGAACATGTGCGCCAATGAGTTTGCTGGTTCCATGCCTGCAGGCATTGCAGCAGAACGTCCAGCTCCTGCAGGAGCTGCACCACGTTGTAGCAGCACAGAGCAGCACCAGCAGCACGACTGAGCCCTACCCCATTGTGAGCTGCAGCAGCAGATGCCCACATGGCACATGATGCAGGTGGCGATGCTGCGCAAGGCGCTCACTGTAGCCAACATGCGGCTCACAGCAGCAGGCATGATGCCAGTGGCTGCCACGAACGATTTGCTGCAAATGAGGTAAGGCATGTACAGGCGCCTGAGCAGGGACACAAGGAAACCTGCAGAACTGCATCAGCTTCAAGCACTGCCTGATTCAGGCACTGCTTGCAGGACAGTACTACTAGTGTGACAAAGCTGCTGCCAGTCGCAGGCGCAGTCAGTTGCTGCAGTTACATGGATCTAAGTTTGATGCGTTGCGCAGGACACCTGTGCATGCTGTTTGCCTGGCATGCTGCATGCGGCCTCGTGGCGCTTGCTGACTCGTCGCTTGCTGACTCATCACCTCCTGCACCTGCTGCTGCTGCTGCTGCTGCTGCTGTTGACGTTGCCTG
The DNA here is from genome assembly GCA_014080715.1 of Scenedesmus sp. NREL 46B-D3. Lineage (NCBI taxonomy): Eukaryota > Viridiplantae > Chlorophyta > Chlorophyceae > Sphaeropleales > Scenedesmaceae > Scenedesmus > Scenedesmus sp. NREL 46B-D3. The sequence goes on along the minus strand of JACERP010000659.1, from coordinate 17,657 downwards.
CACTCCTGCTGTTGCACCCACAGGGCTTTGATGTGCTGCCCTATGCAGCACCAGACCAGTCAGCTTCTCTGGCAGCTCACACACCCACAACATGCGAGTTTGCGCCACCACGCATGCCCAGCACCGGCTGCAGCGGCATCAGCACCAGCACCAGCAGCGGATGGCCTACAGCAGCAGCAGTCAGGATCCTGGCAGGGGCTTTGCCACCTCTCCTGACCTGACCCCTCTGTGCCTGCTGCGCCAGCTGTCTGGGGCCAACATTGGTGAGGAGGGCACCCCCACACCGCTAGCTGCAGAGGCTGAACGGGGCAGCCCCAGCAGTCGCTGTTCTTCCCCAGCTGACCTGGCAGAGCCACAGCACAGCAGCAGCAGCAGCAGCAGCAGCAGGTAGGGGCACGCCATCTGGCGCTGCAAGCACAGCACACCCGCCAAGCAAGCGCTGCGCACGCGGCAGCCGCTGGTGCTGCTCATCTGGCAGCTGCTGCAGCAGTGCTAGCAAGCCGGCAAACAGCGCTGTAGCTGCTGCAGCTGCAGCCAGCACCACTGCTGGCAGCGATGATGTGGCTGCCACTGCCACTGTTGATGATGAAAATGTCGCAAGTGAGCTGTCAGAGGAGGAGGAGCTGCAGCATGGGTGCGTGTATGGTGACCAGGGCTGGGGCAGCAGCGCTGATGCTCCTGTCATGGACAACCCGCTCTTCCTACTGGGCAGCCCTGCCAGCAGCCCGCAGCGTGCACGGCCAGCAGTGAGCCTTTGACTCTGTGCTGTATGGGCCGGCCGTTGTGGTGCTCGTGAAGCGTGAGGCCTGCTATGGCTGCACAACAAACCTTGCATGCATTGGTTATTGTTGGTGTCACTGCCGCAGCATGCGTCTTGGCGCGGGTTAGCGCTCAACGGCTTTTGTGCAGTCAGCTAGACTCACGGGATATACATCACCTATGAACTGATGGATGCGTACGATACCCTTGTCAGCAGCAGCTCATGCATTGTCCAGGCGCCCACGAGTGGTGACGCAGCAATGCGACTACATAATTTTGCTAGGTGTATAATTCCCTTCCTTCCCAGCAATGCTGCACAAGAACAACATGATGCATTACATGACATTACATGCTCCATCCAACAAGGGTGCACTTATTGCTTTTAGTGCTGCATTTGCCATCTGCCTTTGCCGCATGCGGCATAAGCTTCAGGTTCCAACTTCATCATGTAGGGCTGTATTGTATAAGGCGATGTTGGCTGATTTCTAGGGCTTGTTGCCAGCTGTGGATTGTATGTCCTGTTCTATTTTGATGCCACTTTGGTACCTTGTACCAGTGCAGTGCCAAAAAGTAGTACTACTGGCTGGCCACTGGAGGCAGATTTGGCCAAGAGTTTGCAGTGGCATAGCGACCCACAACCATCATTTCAGTTTTCCAGCATGCACTCAAAGTGTGCAGTGCAACATTGATCAGTCAATGCTCCAAGTACATAGGAGATATTTCATCTATGGATGTGTGGCACAGGGCGGTGTTTAGCTGTTGCTCAGATGTTGCTGCGCATTACATGTTTTGTTTGAAATGATGCTGCTGCGGTACCTTCCACCAGTGCAGTGCTGAAAGCTAGTACTGCCGACTGGCCACTGGCAGACCGTGTGTGGGGTTGGCTGCTGCGTCCAGCCATCACATATGTTTTCATCTTTTAGCGCTGCATGTGCAAGCCTTGGTCAGTGTCACAGAGTGTTGGTTGCCCCAAGTATGCAGCATGCATAAAGTATGTTGAATTTGAATGCAGCACAACCCCCACCCTGGTTTGTTGCGTGGTCACCGTGCCACTTGTGCTGCTACCAGATATTGTACCCTTTCGCATTGAATTATTGCTAGGCTATACTGTATGTTGGCTGCGTGTGCATGCTCTGCCTCCTTTTCCCCGTTTGCTTGTGGTGAGATATTTTGAACCCCATGAGCGGTGGGGCTCGGGGCCGATGGCGTTGATGCTATGGCTTGAATGGGTAATATGATGATGATGATGCTGGACCCCATGAGCCTTGTTTGGCTCCTTAGTGGGTGGGCCAGTGGCTATACTTTGGTATCTTGGTAATTTGGTAACTTGAACTGATGGCGCTTCACAAGCCCGGCAACAGCGTCAGTTGTGGACGTGACGTCAAGAAACAAACATATCACAGGTAATGAGCAGCCTCCTAACGCTGTTCTTGGAGTTGAAGGGAAAATGAATAGACTATTGGGAAGAGTGTGTTACCAGCATGCAATGAGACAAGCATGTAAGCAAACAAACTCTAGTCAGCGAGTACTTGTCAGCTTATACTGGAACACACAACGTCAAGGAACCTTCTACAACAACGATATCACGGCGGCTGCAAAGATGCAGCCTAATTCAGTTTCCGGCGCAAGACAACGAATGGCAAACTTCAGCCGGCACCTGCACACAAGCATCCAATGGCGCAGTACAGTGGGTGGAGCCAGCTTTGCCTACATGAGCAGCCTCGCATGCAGGAGCAGGGAGACACTTGCTTGCCTTTTCTGAGTGCTGCTTATTCTTCACAAGCATCCTGCCCATATCTAGCGCTCCATGCATGGCAACACTGCCAAACACTGCCTGGCATGGTGCAAATGACGGACGGCCGAAGACAATGCATGAACTGGGAGGCTTGCAGCTCTAGGTTTGAACTGCATGCATGCAGGGAGGCAGTAGGTTGCCTTCCTGCAGCAGTAACAACAGCCTGGGCTGTAACAGCTCAAGAATTTCTACAAGCTGACTCTCAACACGCGGACCGCATGCTATGCTGGAACACCATGGCATCACAAGCATGAAGTGGCACTTTACAGCATGGCTGCCTTGCATGGGAGCAGGTTCCGGCAGTGCACTGTCGCCTGCCACATTGCAAGCTGGATGACACTACTGCAATGCACACCACAAACATCGACACGACACCACTACTGCACAGCACATCACATGGCACGCACCTTCACTGTACATTCATATCCGCTATGACGGACGCTGGGTTGCTGCTTGTTGGGCAATTACGGCAGCGCATGAAAGAAAATTTGGTACGGGAGGTGGACGATGGCGCCAGCACAACACAACCAGCATTGCTGCTGTAACAGACACGCCGGCTGGTTTAGCACCAGCATATGTTCAGCGCTGAACTCAAAAACGCGTGTGCACATAACCCTGACATGCAAAATCAGGTTTGCGTTGTTCAGAGAACGATTCACGCACACACTGCTGCATGCTGCCATCGCAGGACACGATCCGAGCAGCAGAGATGCAACACACCGCACGCCTTGCTGAAGACATGCTGCAAGCGCACCGCCTCTACGCACAGGTGGTGGCGGGCAACACAGGACTGTCATCACACAGCGCCACACTGCTCCAAGCAGCAGCACCCACATGGGCCTGTCATGGCGCAGCACAGCCAGCAGCCTGTGGGCACCTGCAGCCAGCACGACTGGCGTCAAGTTGGGAAAAAAATGTTTTGATACCACGAAACACCAGGGTTTCAGGTGAGCTGTGGCACACCAGTACCAGTGCTACTCACAGTGATCAGCCTGACCGAGGTTTGCCAAGGTGAGCACAAGCAGCCCAGAAGCGCAACCAAGCAAACACCAACTAAAAGACATATACGTGTTTAGCCATGATCAGCACACTGCAGCTCACTGCAGCCAGGTCAGAGCAAGGCCCCAACTGCACACCAAGCTGTAAGCAACGCAACATCACCGCCCTTTGAAGTCACGCACCTTTGCCTTGCGCAAACACACAAACACACATTCAGGCGTGTGCTGCAAACCAGCAGCAGTGCCTGCAACCACTATGTAAACGAAGCGACAGGGGGCTGTGCCAACCGTACACACATTGACTGCCATCACCTGAAAGTTGAAGTATAAAACCTGCTCAGCAGTGGCTGGGTGCACAATGAATGCCAGTTGAGCAAGTCAAGCCATAACAAATGCACAAACATCCGCAAAATCTATGTAGACATGGAATGCGCTGAGTGCCCGCTGCAAACATGCAGGTGCATGCACACACACGTGCAGCGGTCAACTCCACGCGCAGTTCAATGAGTCAACTTTGATCCACGCACAGCACAGTCGGACACTAGCACATAATTGCGCAACGGGATGTTGCACAACAATGCTCCCATCATACAACACCAGCAGCAGGTGCATGCCGACCTCATGATGCTGCGTGCAATGCATCAGGGCAGTCTTCCCAGAACAGCGTCTGCAGCCGGCAGTACCACACAGACTGCACTCAGCAGCCACAGGCACCCTCAAGGGCAGCAGGTACAACAAGCCGCTGGTCTTTGCATGTAGCTGTAGCCGCAGGCACCTCACACCCTCTCACCCACAGAACATTCACTCCATAGCACAGCACCCAAAGTACGCACACTACTCTCGACGTCCACCACACAAGTGGATAGCGCAAGGCAGCATTCACAGCCAGTCAGTATTTCAGCCTGATGCCTGAGCCAGCCGCACAGTAAGGGCCCCATGAGCAACCCTGCCTTGAGCTGCTGAGGCAGCAGGCCAGGTGCCCACATGTAAGCGTGATGCTGTGTGTGTGTGTGCGTGACAAGTACTCCAGGAGTCCGTTCAAATTTACGCCTGGACATGCTGCCATCAACATCACCAGGCGCGCTTGCAGGCCTCATAAGATGAGCGCCCACACGCAGTCAGTGCAACCACAGAGGCAGCAGTGCAGGCATGTTCTGCTATGCTCAAGTGCATGCACACATGGTAAACATGCACAGTGCATGGAGGGTGCTTTCTCAAGCCACAGGCACGACAGCCCACACAAACACGAGCGCAAGCATACCCTGCACACTTGTCACACCCCGTCATGCTCAGGCCTATGAGCAGAAGAGCAGAGCCTAGGCCCTAGCTCACACAGATTGACAGCGGCATGCAACAAACAATGGCGTTCTGTTATGACAGTGTCACAAGGGCATCCTTGTCAGCATGGATCTCGCTGCGCACACGGACCAGCGTGCTGAGCTTGACATACTGCAAGCGACAGGTGCAGCAGGTCGGCCTAAGTCGCCTGGCAGTGAGCGACATCAATTCCATTGCCTTATGAAATACCGCACAGCATCAAGGTTCATACACAGAGCATCACGAGCCAGTGGTTTGATAGTTGTGGCTGCCAAAAAATAAGGGAACATACCTAGTGCCCCTTTGACAGTACTCCTCCTCATCCCTGGAGTGCCGCACGGCAGCAACGGCACCCACCATTGTCACATGATACTTCAAAGTAACGCGTGTGACAGTTCATGCTGATGACCAGCGTAACATATGTAAGGCATGATGCTGTGGACACACTCTGCATCCAGTTTTGACAGTATGCATGTAGTCATCACATATATTGGGCAAACACATGCTGCAAGGTTCCCAGCAGCACATCAACAGCCCACAGACACATGGCAAAAGGATCTGCGATAGGAAATCTGCGAAGGGTGTGCACTGCACGCCCATGGCTGACGTGCTGGACATTGCGAAACTAAAAAATGTGTATACTCAAGCATGAACATTTCAGGCACTACACACTTCATGCAGAGCCGGCACAAAGGTGGTCAGAAGGCAATAGATTCAAGATTATTGCTGTACTCCATGTACACGCTGTGTGCACAACATGGCTTCCACATGCATCACGTGAGGCAGAGCAGCACCCCGAGCAAGCGATCACCCTAGTGCATCGACTGTGGCAAACAAACCACAGAATGTGGCAGCACAGCAGCGCAGCAGTGCTGCTGCACATCACCTCCCCTGCTTCAAGTCAGCACAGCACAGCTCAGCACACGCGTGCACGCCTGCACTGCAGCGCCAGCATGATGCGCACCCAATGTCGGCAGCTGGACACAAGCGCCTGCAAGAGGGCTGCGTGCGCCGAATCGAATTGTGCAGAGTCATCACAGCCAGGCATCCTGGACATGTGTGCTGTGCACGTGCACACACAAACAAACTCAACAAGCACCAAAAGCACCAATACCGGATGCACAAGTGCGTGTACAGTACCACTTTTGCAGCACTTTACCACTTTGCAGCAACTCTCCCGCGACACCGATGCTCAAGCGCACGTGCGGATGCACCAACATGCAGTGTCCCTTTGTGGCTGCTGGCGGGTTGCAGCTTAGACGCAGTGGACCACAGCCAGCCATAGCACGTTTATTTTGGTTTGGCTCCCTCACCAACCCAACCGATAGAGCACAGTGGTGGATACAGTGTGGTTGGATGTGTGCACTTGCCAACTCAGTGCCCTCCACACAACCAGCCATGCAAGGTAAACTCACAACAACACGGTTTACTTCCCTGGCCAAGCCCAACCCAACAACTCCTACATGGGTGCTATCGCCGCAGAGCAGGTTGCCTGCCCTGCAGTGTGGAGGCAGACACAGCAAACGGGAGGACGCTCACCACCTCGTCATTGCTCCATCAGCAGCAAGACACCGCTGGGTCCTGGCTGTTCAGCTGCTTTGTGCGGCTGATCTCCTCTTTCAAGCTCATGCACTGCTGCTGCAGCTGCTGCAGTTGCACCTGCAACATGTCAGCATCCACCATCAGGGCATCCTCAGAGTGCGGGGCTGTCTGCGCTGGCCGCGGCTGATGCAGCACCTGCGGTGCCTGCTGTGGTAGCTGCCATGCTGGAAGCGCAGCCCAGGTTGTCCTGCAGCTGCCGTCTCCAGCCAGTTGCTGCTGCTGTTGTTGTTGTTTGAGCTACTGCTGACATAGCTGCCGCTGTTGTTGTTATCGCCGGCCTCTGCATCAACCTGCTGCAGCAAAATGCGCTGCAACTGGTGTATGCGCTGCAGCTTCTGCTGCAGCACCACGCGATAGCAGTTGCGGGGCCTGCATTTACAGTTGCAGACGGCTGCTGCTGCTGCTGCTGTGCGGCAAGCTGCTGTGCCTGCATCGGCAGCCTCAACTGTACATGTGCTGCTGCTGGCATTCTGCAGGTCTGCCACATTTGACCACTGCAGGCACTGGGTCGAGCCCCCTGAGTTTCCTGCAGCAGCTGCTGTGGCTGTTGCGGAACTTGCAGGGTGTGCTGCTGCTGCACCTGCATCTGCAGCTGCTGCAGCTGCTGAAGCTGCTGCTGTTGCTGTGCTTGTAGCATCTGCTGCTGCTGTTGCTCTGGCTGCTGTGAGGCAGACGGTCCCTGTGCAGACTCCAGCGCTACTTCAAGCATGCTGCGGAGGTCAGTGTCTGTGAACGGCAGCGCCTGATCATCAGGCTGCTGTCCTTCGTCTCCCGCATCTCCTTCATCCATCAGCTCTAGCAGCTGCTCGATGCCGCCAATGAGCACCGATGCTGTGCTGCCCCCAGCTGTGCTCAGCCGGCCTGAGGTTGCATCAGCCGCTGACACAGCCGGCAGCGATGCTGCCACATGACCGCTGGAGTCGATGGGTGCTGATACGGCTGACAAAGCAGACAGGGGCCCTGAAAGCCCTAACCCATGGCTCGACAGCGTGAGCAGAGGGTCTGACACTGGTACTGCACGGCCTTGCATGCCAGCCAACATACCTTGGTGCATGCTTGGCAGCGCCGGCAGAGGGCCGGCGCGCAACACCCAGCCTGACCCAAGCCCTGCTGCTGCTGCTGCTGCTGCTGCTGCTGCTGCTGCATCAAGTAGCCTGCATCGACAGGCCCTGGCGCTGCTGGCCAAGAGCTACCCATTGCTTGCATGCGCTGCTGCAGCGACTTCAGCTGCTGCATCTGCGCCTGCTGAAGTTGCCGCTCGGCCTGTGCCTGCAACTGGCTCGTGCAGCTGCCATCATAGTTGGCTGTTGCTGTGGCACCTGCTGCTGCTGCTGCTGCTGCTGCTGCACCAAAGCTCACTGCTGGCATTGCAGCGGTGTTGCTGAGGTAGCTCACGTTGCTGCTGTGCCGCGCAAGCAGACCCCCGCCAGAGGACACTGCAGCCACAGGCAGCGCCATACTGCTAGCAGCTGCAGCGGCGGCAGCTGATGTGCTTGTGATGCTGTCCATTCGAGACGCTGGCAGCGGCAAGCTCTGGCTGCGGTAGGGCGGCCGGCATGCAAACTCCTCTGCAATAGGCGCAAGCCCGCGGCCAAAGCCAGCTGCTGCGCTGACAACCGCATGGTGAGGGGTGAGCTGCGGCATGCTGTGCTGCTGCACCTGCTGGTACCACTGCTGTGCCTGCTCCTGCTTCGGGCCCCTACACACGTCACCCTCCTGCTGCTGCAACTCACTGCTGTACTCCTGGAGCTGCTGCAACAGAAGCTGCTGCTGTTGGTGCAGCTCTGCAGGCAGCAGCTGGTGCGGCATGTCCTCTGCAAGAGTTGCCAGCTGTGCACCAGCGCTGTTGCCCCAAGACGCTGTGCGCACACGGCTGCCCTGCTGTGTCCGCATCGCCTGCACGCCCTGCTGTGAGCGGTTGAACTTGTAAGCCAGGTCAGAGCTGCAGCGCCGGGTCTCGCGTCGCTTGCGCTGCGCCAAGCTTAGCTTGCAGGAACGCTTCAAACCCTCAAACCTGCAGGTTGAACAGAAGTACAACAACACACTTGGGTGTCTGTGCAACCAGCCATGTTAGAAAACCACCTAGCGGGCTGCGTGGGCCAGTGGTCAATGTCTGTGCAGCTGCTCGTAGCCTACTTATACCTCAAGCCACGCCATGTGCTGTGAAATGGAAAGAAGCTGTATGTCCCTACTCCTGAGCACACAGCGGGGTTGGCCGTTGACCACAAGAGCGCGTACGCCTCACACGAACAATTGAGCTACCTAGACATAGTGCGAAAGCTACACTCGGCAGCAGTCTCACCAAGTGAGTCGTTGCCGATGTGCCTATGATGCATGCATGTGCTGCAGGATATGTGCACAACATTGGAAACCACTTGAAAAAACAGTTGCTTCTGTTGAATTCAGGCATATGTGGTGGCACAGCCGCGTGAGCACACCATATAACACCTATCTTTGCTTTACAGGGGTGAAGAGCATACGCACACGAGCCTGCACGTTGCCTGATTGATATGAAGGTGCATAAGGCAGCAAGAGGACTGCAGGAAAACCCACCTGTTGAGGGGCTCCAGCTTGCCACACTGCATGACAGCAATCGACAGACCACGACAGATGTGTCAGTTGACGGACGGAGTGCACAGAAACCAGTGCTATAGTTGTTGTGCACATGGCTGGCAGCTGGTTGGAGTTGAGGCTGATGGCATAACAACAAGGGCGATGCAGTGCTGTAGCTGTCAACACCGCGGGGCTCTCCTGCAAGCTGAAAACCGCACCAGAACCCAGCAAACAGGCAACACACCAGAATCCAACAAGCAGGCGAGCACTGCCACAGGGGCTGTCGAGTGCTGAGATGGCTGCTCAGCAGTAGCGCTGCTGCATACGGACAGCACCAGCTGACAAGGGGAAAGAAGCCCTGACCTGGAAGCAGAAGCGCCACAGGCCCTCCCTGGTCCTGCAAGTCACTTGGTCTGCACGCATGTGCTCATTGCACAGCCGACGCTTCACACAGTAAGCCTTGCCTTCTTGCAGGAGGTCGGTGGTACACCCTTCTACCTGCAGGACACCCCACGATCAGAACCGCAGGAGTGGACAGCAGCACAAGGTTGACTGTTACCCGTGCTGCGGGCATTTGGGTGGTGCACCACCGCAGTCCACTACCTGCAGCCCATGGTGTAGCCCTGACTTCAGCTAAAACGGCAGACTTTGAACGCCAACACCACCATGCTGATGCCTGTCTACTTGCTGTGCTGGAGCAGGCAGCAGCATCGCAGTGACTCCAGGCGATGCAGCGCACTTGAAATACAGTGCTACCCTGCTTGCAGCCTTGCCAGCTGGCTTTGCTTGCCTGACACTGATCCTTGTGAAAGTTGCCACGGCCCTTGGCTTTGACGTTTGAGCTGGTGTCCTCAAGTTCACCGCCTGAATCCTGCTGGTCTGCACTTGGCCCTGCAGATTGGCTTGGACTGGGCGCGATCTCTGCACAGCATATCACACAATACACACTCAACACATACTTATCCTGGGCTTGCAACGTACAGCATCGGCTTGAAGGCCCTCAGGTGGGGTGGATAACGCAGAGCTGGCCACTGCTTACCGTCTGCAGTTTCATCGGCTGCTTGATGTTCGTCCGGCTGAAAACTCCAGTTTTCGCCGTCCATCTTCGGGCCAGGCTGGCTAGCCAGCGATGCTAGATGGTCTATGTGCTACTGGATAGCGGAGTGCTCAGCTGACGGATAGTTTAATTGAACCAAACTAGAGGTCTGCAGCTGCCCGCATGTACGGCTGCATGCATCAGGGCAGGTGCAGGTGCAGGAGCTGGTGAGCGTGTTGACCACTACAGACTAATCTTTGCTTGTTTGAACCTAGTAAAGCATTTAATCGCACTGCACAGACCGAGAATGCTATTCACCATCGTAACAGTCCATCAAATGGCCATTAGCCACCCCATTTGTCAGACTGTTAAATAGGTGTGAGCAAGGATTTGCTGCATGATCAAAACTCAGACTGAACGCATCATGAATTACATTACGTTGTAGGTGATACCCGGGTAAGTAAAGCGTGTTCGCGCGCTGGCGCGCACCTGGAGAACAGCATAGTGAACTTGCCGACCGCCGTATCACATTCAAAGCGAAGCCTGCATGTAGCGTGCACACCCAGTTTTGCCGCTCTGTGCATGGCAGGCGTGTACAGCGTAACACTGCACGGTGTCATGCTTTCCCTCAAGAGTTGCTGCATGCACCCACTATGGTCAACGGGATGCAGACTGTGCAGAGTGGCTGCAGAGTGGCTGCAGCGTGGTTGCAGAGTGCTGCAGAGTGTGCAGAGTCCACTCGCCAGGACCACTCTTTACGTTCTGTATTAAGTCACTGCCCCAGTAGCCCCAACACCACGCGTGGGTTGATAGAATATGCATATTAGTCAGTTACTATCATAATTTACATCCCGTGACAGCATCCTGCACAAACGCTATGGTCCACGTGGATGCAGACTGTGCAGAGCTACTGCAGAGTCGCTGCAGAGTGGTTGCAGAGTGTGCAGACATTCAACGTGACATTCAACGTGACCTGGAAAGAGGTCAAGCCCAAGAAGAAGGTGAGCTGGAGCGCCTAACGGGGCCAGGGCGATTCCGTTGTTGAGGAAGCTAATGGTGCAGCTGCACCGCTGCAGCGCTGCACCGCTAGCGGGTGCCCACGTGATATGCGCGCCCACCATCCAGTTTGGTAGTACTAAGCGAGCTTACTCAGCACATGTAGATGGAGTCGAGCGAGCCCGTGCAGCGCAGGCGTGAGAAGGTACCAAACTGAACTCTGCAGCAGCAGCAGGCCGCATCGCTGCTCCAGCAGCAGCAGGCTGCTTCACTGCAGCAGCAGCAGCAGCAGCAGAGCGAAGGAGAGTTTGAGGACGAGTTCGGCCGAGGTGACGACCTGGTTGACCACAAGAAGCGTGCTGCACTGATCCTGCTCAAAAGCGGTGACCTCAGCGGTGCCGCAGCGCTGCTGTCTGAGGCAGCTGGAGAGCAGCCATCAGACCAGCGGCAGTTGCAGAAGCTAGATCTGCTTGCAGCTGCAGGTGGTAAAGTAGCAGCCCTGGTGAGCAACAGGCACTGTAGTTAGGGCAACACCGCCATATAGCTAGAGTGATGCATGTGATGAGATGCTCTTCTCCAGTCTGCAGTCTCAGTGCACCACTACGGTTGTTTGGTTGTATGTTTCACCCAGCACTTCATCACGCACTTGCACGACGCATGACGGTGCCTTCTCGTGCCTTCAAGTTGTACTGCAGCACTGACACCATGTATTGCCCTACTCGTGTATCTTGCTGCCGCTGCTATTTTTGCTGCTTCTCGGTGCTGCAGGCAGACAAGAAGAGAAAGCGCGAGAAGAAAGACGCCCCCAACCATGGCGAAGCTGCAATGCTGAGCAATGCTAGCAAGACATGACGCAAGCCTTTCAAGCCGCCACGCATCGGCAAGGCAGCTGCCAGAGATGATACAGCAGCTGCTGCTGCTGCTGTGCCATGCAGTGGGCTCAGCACAAGGGGGCGTCAGTGCAAAGCATCCCAGAAGGCAGCAGCTGGTGCAGAGTGTGGTGCCCTGCTTGATGATTATGAACTTGCTGGGACTAGCTGCAGCAGCAGGAGCGACAGCGAAGTAGAGGACAATGGTGACACAGACAGCGACGCCTGATGTGTTGTCCCTGCACTTCTGCCAGCCTGCAGCTGCAGGTGCATCAGCTGTTTAGACGCTAAGACATCTTGTTAGTTTTTGACAAGCGACATAGGGTTGTTTGCAAGGCCTGCTGCAGTTCTGTAGTTTGCAATTCCTATGCCATACACAGGTTGAGGGCCGGCTGGGTTCACAGTGTACTGCATGCTAGTGCCACTATCTTTCACTGCTTGAACCTCGCGGTGTTAGGTGATGCAGCTGTGGCTATGCATGCCTTATGGCTTTTAGGGCGGCATACCACACATATATTGTTCTACATAACACACGCATATTGTTCTACATAACACACGCACCATGTCATGCTGTTCGGCCTGCGTATGTAGTAAGCATATTTTTGGAGTACATAGGCAGGCTGTCCCTGCATCGTGCATTCAGTGCTGCACTATATAGTGGTATATGTGTGGTGGCAACATCCTGCCAAGCCGGCAGTGTCCAGCTGGTACAGGTGTACATGTGCATACAAAGACACGCGTCTTGGTTGCCGCATGTATTGTTTCATTTCGGTTCTCCCTGCATACGACACTGGGAAGGTGGCGCTGTGAGGCTGGTGCAGCTGTTCCCGTTTTCATGCAGTACAACATGTGCACCATGCACTCCTGCTGCTCTCCTGCAGGACGCAGTGCGTTGCAGACTGATGCCCGTGATGTTGCCGACTCCACCGACAACACCGACATACATATATTATGCGTTTCCGTCATGTGTGCGTGTATTTTGTGCTGTTTGAAGTGTGTCATGTGTAACGAGCGGATTCAGAACGTAACGACTGGCTGCAGAGTGACTGCAGAGCCTGCAGAATGTCTGCAGAATGTCTGCAGAATATTTGCACTCTGCAGAATGGCATGCAGAGTGGCTGCAGAGCCGCTCTGCAGCCACTCTGGTCTGCGTTGGTCAGAGTAACGAGCGGATTCAGAACGTAACGACTGGCTGCAGAGTGACTGCAGAGCCTGCAGAATGTCTGCAGAATGCCTGCAGAATATTTGCACTCTGCAGAATGGCATGCAGAGTGGCTGCAGACAGGCTGCAGACAGGCTGCAGAGTGGCTGCAGAGCCGCTCTGCAGCCACTCTGCAGCCACTCTGATCTACGTTGGCCACAGTGACCCAAATTATAAACCGGCGCCCTGGGCTTCTGAATGTCGACTCATTGATGCTGTTGCTAGCTTTGACATCGGTCGCTTGGCTGGCGTGCAGGCGGCTACCTTGACAGCTGGGTTGCAGCTGCTGCAGTGCGCATGTGCCATGACTTGCTGAGAAGCGTGTGAAAGGAAGCTATGCTGGACAATACAATTATGAATACCCGCCGTTTGATGAATGCTGGCACGCAAGCATGGCTGCTGCATGCAAGCACTTGGTTGGTCGTGAAGTGGGGTACTCACTGCAGTCACTGCACATGGTGTTCTGCATACTAGTGCCGTCAAGAAGAAACAGCACGCAGCAGCAAAAGGCAAGCACGTATCTCCCTACCCCTGCAGGCGAGGCTGCGCATGTAAGCAAAGCTGACGCCACCCACTGTACTGGGCCGGTGGTGGTGCTGATGAACATGTAGCAAGCATCCAAGTCCAGAGTAGTTGCTTCGGGGGCACCAACCCTTCTGCGTACAGGAAGCCAAGGCAAGAGGGCTGCCCTATCTTCAACCTTCCTGCGTTATTACCTGAAGCAGACGTAAAAAGGCAGCGGCAGGGGGCTCGTTACTGGGCTGGTGCCCCAGAGAGCCTGATCCTGCCGCCCCGTCTTGTACTCCGGCGAGATGTCGCATAGACCAGAACCCCAGTAATGCCGTGTCTGTTTACAATGCATAGTCATCATCATCATCATCATCATATTACCCATTCAAGCCATAGCATCAATGCATAGTAAAGCACACAATGCAGAGAATTTGCCGTTGTAATCAAGCTTACTGCCGTGATCCACCAGGTCCAAGGGTACTACCTCTGGATGCACACGGGCGGGGGTCTCCTGGTCCAGCATTGCTTGAGGTACGCAGTTTTGCATTTACCTGGAGCCCAGGAGCCGTTTAAAACTCGTTCTATTACACTGTGCGGCCTTCCACACCTGTGCACTGCTGAGCAGCTGCTGCAGCAACCTGCAAGAGCAAATGCCGCACCTTTGGAGCAACATGCAGTCCACACCATTCACACCATACCATTCACAGGTAATTACTAATCCTCATCATCATCATATTAGTCACTAATCCTCTGCCTCTGCCGTTGCGTGCACTACCTACAGGTAAGTCAAGAAGAAGAAGAAGCACTCTAACAGCAGTGGCAAAAGGCAAGCAAGCAAGCAGTGTCACCCTACCCCTGCATGCGAGGCTGCGCATGTAAGCAAAGCTGGCTCCACACACTGCATGTGAAAAGAAGCAGCATTTTTACACAGCAGCAAAAAAGCAATATGTAAGTAGCTACTTCAGCTTTGCTTACATGAGCAGCCTCGCATGCAGGGGTAGGGCGACACTTGCTTGCCTTTTCAAGCTAGAGTGCTGCTTATTCTCCACTTCACCTTTGCTGGGTGCGTGTCAGTGATGCTTGCGGTTTGAACTGACGACGAGTAGGCGGCATCTGCAGAATCAACACCATTACATGCAGCTTCGACGTGACCTGACCATGCAGACAACCCCAAATTCATCGGGAACGTGTGCACTCCACATGTGCCTAGGATTGCCAACACATCACAATTATCAACGGGCCGCATCACCAGTTCTACCAATTCATGTTTTTGCTCGCACTCAAACACCATCAAGCGCTATTGCAGCGCAGCAGCTACCTACCTACCCAACCAACAAACTCCATGAACTTCACGAGCCCGCTACAATCATGCTATTGCTATTGCCAACAAAGCATAGTCAAGCCAAATTGTGCTCTGCAGGGCGCTATCCTAACCAGGTGAATCTACAGCCGTGGTGTATTCTAAGTGTAACTGTCCGTACAGGTCAAAACACCTGCAAGCTGTACTGTGTAAGGCAGCAAAGCTGTTCAGGGCAGAACAACCCTGCAGTCGCTTAACGACAATTGCACACGCATGCGATGCAGGTCAGTACGCGCCATGTTGTTGGCACACGCCGCAACAAGCCCGCCAGCACCCCAAGCCAAAGCACCATGCATGATGAACAAACACTATGCAGCGGCAGGTCGACATTGTAGGTTATGATGCAGAGACACAGTACATTACCATAAATGTTGCGTTACATGCAAACAAACTGCATGTAAAGTATTCATTGTACACAAAGCAGCTGAAGCACATCACGAAGACCAGTCGTGCCAATGCAACCCATGCACTTCCACCCAAAACAACTGGCTGCTTCTGTTGCTGCTGCCTCAGCAGCTTGCTTGATGGCCAACCTACGCTCCCACAGGAGAAGAACCCTGGAAGCAACAAAGCTGCAGGGCACAACACCCCAACAAATGGTGCAGATGCAGCAATCATTAGGCTCTGCACACAAATCATAACAGAGTACAACGCACACACAGCTGTCAACCACAGCACCTGTTCCATGAAAAAACACTCGAAAGGGGTGAACAGGCGAATTAAACCCTGTGCAATACAACCAGACACCCTATCACGGTGTGGCGGAGCAGCAGCTGCCTGTGCGAAGACAGCAACACTGCAATGCCGCACTATCGATGCAAACTCCACAGCCGCGGCAGCACAACGGCTCAGCATCATGTATGTTGCTGCAGTGCCGCACCCCTCAGCAGCTCAAGTCTGGATTCTCACAGGCCTTAGTGTTGAGTGGTCGTTGCTGTTGTTGGAGCCCACAGCACTGAGATCCAAGCCGCCAGTAGTCTCTGCTGCAGAAGCAGGTACAGGCCTCAATGCTGCTGCTGTTGCTGCTCTCAGCACTCAGCATCACTGCCCTCGCTCGCCTCTGCTGCACGTGCCTCGCTGGCAATGCGCTTGGCTGCTGCAATGCTGACGCGAGCGCGGCTGTTCACGTAATCCTGCACAAACTCCTCCAGCTTGTCGATGGTGATGTTGGGCATCACCACCACATGCGCAATGTCGCCCTCACAGGCCAGCTGCCACTTGCGCACAAAGGCCTCCTCACGAGGCCGCTCAAACACAACTGTGTTTGACAGGTCGTTGAGCATGGTCTTGATGCCGCACTGCTCCAGCATCACCTGTTGCAATTGAACAGACACAGCAGAACACAGGATAAGGCAGACAACAGTGAGGGCTGCAGCAGAATGCAAGGCAGAGAACTACACGCACAGCAGTGCACAGCATGTGCTCAGCAGGAGCAGCTGGCACATCTCTCTGTGGTCACATCATTGCAGGCAAGTCCACATTGAAAACATGCCTTATGCACAACAGCTGCAATAGTTTTTTGTTTGGGCACAAACTAGCAGAAGAGGCTGTTTGAGCAAAAGCGGTAATTGTTTGCACACATTGCTGTACTGCCCCCGCAGTGCAATGATGTACCAGCTTGAGTTTATTATGCTACAATGCAGCCACTGCTTGCAATGTGTTTTGCTGCGGCAGGAGCTGCACAGCTGCCCAGCCCAGACGCTGCACGTGCACATGCTCAGCTCTCATCGCCTGAGGCACACTCGCACGCATCGCCCACATCGCAACACATCTCACCCACACCTGTACAACTTAATGGACAATGCAGGCGTTCGTACCCACCTTGAGGATGTGTGCATTGCGCATGCAGCGCTCTACGTCCTGCCTGATGCCCTCGTAGCCCTTCAGCGTCAGCGTGTACCACAGGTAGATGGGCGCATGCCCGTTCCTGCTGCCCATGATGGTGGCATCCCTGCTGTTCAGGTACTCCACGTCGCTGCTGAGCGCCATCACGTAACGCATGCGGGTGATGGTGACGCCGCACGGCACTGGGGCGCCAACAAACTTGTGGCCTGACACGCTGACGCTGCCGATGGGCTTCCTGAAGGTGACCATGGGTGCCTGCTTGATGAAGGGCATCATCATGCCAAACAGCGCACCATCACAGTGGATGTAGAACCTGCAGGCGTTGAAACATCATCAAGGTGAGCGCTATCAACGTCAGTCGGCAGGAGGGTGCGCACCAGAAAAAAGAAGAAAAGGTTTGTTTTTTATCTGATGCCTGTTGCACAAAGAGCGACGCAGCAGGTGGCAGCCAGGAGCTGGACTCCTGGGTGATGCAGCCCGTAGCTGCGTGAATGACAAGTCCTGTATGCAGGCTGGGCGATGGTACACCTGTGTCACCTGCACGCCCCCCTGCAAGCTCTTGGGCACCAACGCCGCACCTGTCCTCTGTGTAACCTGTCTCGGTCAGGATGTCCAGCACGCGGTCCAGGTCGTCCACTGCGCCCTTGACTGTAGTGCCGATGTTCACGTTGATGATGGCTGGCCTGCTGTTGTTGGCTGCCAGGCGGGCCTTGAGTCGTCATAGTTGATCTCACCACTGTCCAGCGTGCTGACCTGGCAACCACACAGGCACAGCAGAACATCAAGTAGATGAGCTGGGAACAACAGCAATGGTGT
>JACERP010000658.1:0-44322 GCA_014080715.1 Scenedesmus sp. NREL 46B-D3 | reverse complement strand
AACAGGGCCGACAGATCAGCAGCTGGTGCTGCCGCTGAGTGAAGCAGAGGGGCAGCAGCTACTGGATCAGCTGCAGCTGCAGGCTGGCAGCAGCAGTGGCGCAGCAGAAGGGCTGCAGCTCGCAGCAGTGCTTGGGTTGCTGATGCCGTACAGGGGCTTGCAGGAACGTGCCGTAGCGCAGCTGGTGCAAGGTCAGGTGCTGGTGCCTGCTGATGGGGCGTACAGCAGGCAGCTGCTGGCCCTGCTGCTTCTTAGAGGGCAGCTGGTGCAGCTGGCTGGGACTGGAGTGGCAGCAGCAGCGATGCTGGAAGCAGTGCTGCAGCAACAGCAGGAGCAGCTGCACAGATGCAGGCGTATGAGATGTACAAGCTGCTGCTTGGGGAGGCGACGGCAGCAGCGGCAGCAGGAGGGTTGTCACTGCAGCATGGCCAGCAGCAGCTGGGCCTGGTGGTGGGTTGCTTGCTGCCGCACGCAGTGGCGCAGCTGTGCCTGGGGTCCACTACACGTCAGCAGCAGCACTGGTTGCAGCACGCGCACGAGTGGCGTCTGGGCTTTGCACACTGCAGGGTGCTCTGCTCGTTCTGGAGCGGTACCTGGCGTTTGTGATGCACGCTCAGCAGCAGCAGCACCAACAGCAGCATGGCAGGCTTGCAGGAACAGCCGGCGTGGGTGGGGTTTTGCCCTGCTGCGAGCAGTGGCTTGCCGGCACGACAGCAGCAGCTGCTCACACAGCACACACCAAGCTGGTGCAGGCGCTGCGCAGCATTGAGGGCCAGCAGCAGGGAGGCAGGGCTGCAGGAGACAGAGTTTCGTTGCTGGATTGATCAGTGAATGTTTGTCTATGTTTGCCAGTAAGGAAGATGGGTCACAATGCGTGCTCGACAGGCTTGGTGCAAGAAGCTGCTGCGTCTGAGCAGCACAGGATGTGCCAGTGTGCGTGTTTGCAAAATCGCAAGATCAGGTCCCTTAATTTGAAATAACTTTAGATTTCGATGCTGCGACATGCGGCGTTATCGCCCTCACTTTCAAGCGGGCCGCGTCTAACACAACCCTATATCACTTGCCCACTGACTGCGAAATTGCACGTTTGTAACCCACTAGGCTGCCACGTCCAGTTGAACCGTAGCTAGTTGAGTTTCAACGAAAATTGAAGTTGAAGCTGAGTACTCTGTAGCCTTTTCGGGAGTGACGGACAGCACTCACGCACTTAGGGGCATGCAGACGCACGCAGCTTGAATAAACAGTTGTCTGAAAAATGTTTTTAGCAATGGTGCTAGGATTCGTGCTCATGCTACCAGGGGCGTCTGGCTGGTGTACTTGCTGGCAGCAGCAGGTACGCTGACCCAGGGTGACCAACAGCAGCAACAGCTTATGGTGCTAGTAATGCGTTAGGTTGTTTTGTTTGGACTATATGAGGTCTTCCAGGCACGGCGTGCTGACGAAAACGATAAAGGCGCCAATGGACAGCGGTATACGAAACGCGAAGCTGAAAGTGTCCTTTTACAATGTTGAAAATAAGTACCATACATTACTTTGGCAATGTGTGACTCTGCTGCTTTGTCACTGCCACAGACATGGTTGCAGCCGCTGCTTCACAACAAGGGGTCAGCTGCCCTGAGCAATCCAAACCAGTGTGTGGGGAAGACGGCCTCAGTATTACAATAGGTGCCTGGCCAATTTCAGAAGGTCAAGGTTTCCCATGAGGGGTACTGTAAAGGTGCGGTATCAGGCCAGCATAGAAGGAGAACCCCAGGGTTGTCAACCCTGTTATGAAGCAGCGGCTTGTTTCAATACACAACACAAGGACACCACACATGTCTTACCCCTGTATAATGTTTTGCCTGCCCCACACCTCTCAACGAAGACGCATTTTAAGGGCTTTCAATAGCTGACGCACTGCTGATGCATGCACCATGTCATGCGTTGCATTTTCCTGCAGGGGCGTTCTTCCAGTTCAGCAGCCCCAAGTCCAAGGTACAGCTAGAAGCGGCCCCTGCAAGGCCCCGCAGGATGGCCCCCAAGGAGAAATTGGCGTCACAGATGTCAGCAGACCTCATCAACGCCTACTCATCTGATGGCTTTGTGTATGTTGGCAGGGCGCAACTGGCGTCGCACCCACACACACACCACCATCCAGACAACAGCAGCAGCAGCAGCAGCACAGGCAGTAAGGAGAGCAGTCGAAACAGCAGCAATGGAGGCCAGCAGGCGGCGGGCTCCTTTTCATTAGGGAAGGTGCTTCCCAGCTGGGTGTCAGCAGTGCGCTTCACGCCACAGGGGCACGTGTATGTTGCTAAGGAGCTGAGCAGTCAACAGCAGCACCAAAATGCAGATGCTGCTGACCTCAGCATACGGCCACAGGTGCCTGCAGCAGCAACACGCCGGCGCCTAGCAGCCAGCAGCAGCAGAGGCAGCAGCAGCCGCCGTCTGGGGCCAGCAGCAGCAGCAGAATTGCCACCAGCAGACAGCTTGCAGCAGCGGGGCCGCCACCTGAACATCATGGTGGGGACAGACGAGCGGCAGGTCTGCCCGCTGGGCCCCAGCTACCCCTTCTCTGCGATCGGTCAGATCGATTTCGAGGAGGCGGGCACGCCGTACATCTGCTCAGGCGCGCTGATCAGCCGGCGGCGCGTGCTGACAGCGGCGCACTGCGTGTGGGACGTGGAGTCGCAGTCGTTCGTGGACATGCTCAGCTTTGCACCCGGGCGCTTCAGGTGGGTGCTGGCAGTCGCGGTTGCAGTGGGTGCAGGTGCGCGGTTGCGACAGGTCAGGCTGCACGAGCCTCATTCATCCAACAGCTTGGTATGCAGCAGCTCAGGGTAGCTGTTAGCTGGCCAAGTGGGGTGCCGGGGTTGCCATCAACTCACAGCTGATTGAACTGGGATGCCCTACACGCAGCTGACTCAGCATGCTGCGCTTGCTGTTCGGCAGGGGTGTTGGCGGCAAGATGGTCAACCCCTATGGCGAGTTCAAGTGGGCGCATGCCACGCTCATGAAGAACTACCTCACCTCGGATGAGGCCCAAGGCGACATCGCCGTCGTGCAGCTCGCAGATCCTGCACCTAGGGCCGCCGGCACCCTAGGCTTGCGCGCCAACTGCGTGGACGACAACAGCGTCCAGGTCACCACTGCTGGCTACCCCTCAGACCAGCAAGAAGGGGAGTGCATGACCACGCAATGCACGGTGCGCTTCGACTGCCAGCGCGAGTCGACTCGGCACAAGTGTGACACGTACATGGGGCAGTCTGGCAGCTCGTTCTGGGACGGTGACTACTACATCCGAGGCGTGCACGTGCGGGGCCTGATAGATGAGGAGGTCAATGAGTTCACCACACTCAGCAGACGTGTGCTGGCCAAGATCAGGGAGTGGGAAGGCCGGGAGAAGGGCGGGGTTCTGTGAGAGGTGCTGTTGCTGGGACACGTGCTGTACGAGAGGTGCGTGGTGTGAGGCCATCAGATCCCATTCAAGTGACCACCTACCACGCCAATTTTGACACGCATCCGTGTCGTCGTTGTTGGTAGGAGAGAGAGCTGGGTTGTGGCTGTGCCTTTTGTGCTGTGAGCAAGTGCAGGCAGCTGCTGGCTCCTGGCTGCGTTCGTGCCAGGGGCTGTAAAAGTTTGCACACCTGCATTTTTACACACGCGT
This sequence comes from Scenedesmus sp. NREL 46B-D3, assembly GCA_014080715.1. Taxonomy (NCBI): domain Eukaryota; kingdom Viridiplantae; phylum Chlorophyta; class Chlorophyceae; order Sphaeropleales; family Scenedesmaceae; genus Scenedesmus; species Scenedesmus sp. NREL 46B-D3. The sequence goes on along the minus strand of JACERP010000658.1, from coordinate 40,676 downwards.
AAGGCCTGTTGTGTCTGCACATGACGCTGGCAGTGTGACGCTGCGCCAGTGCCAGTGCCAGCACCAGTGCTAGTGCATCCGTTGTCTGTGCATTATTGGCTGACCAACAAGCAGCTGTGGCAGCCGCTTGTATTCTTCAACATTGTTGTACTGCTGAGAAGCAGGCACAACATGTCACAAGCTCCAACATGCAAGCGGCCAAACCTTCGGAGGTGCACCAGCGCATATTGTGTTGTCGTGCCATGTCTGCTGCTGCTGCTGCTGACGCTGTTGCTGCTACTGCTGGTGCTGCTGTATGTTGTTTGGCCTGTATGGCAAGTCTGCACAATGACAGCATGCTCTGCAGAACCACATGTAGCTTGAGGGGTTCTAGTTGAGACATTGTTGCTGTTGAGCTAGGCCCATTGTGCATTTGCGCACACCATCAAGTTGCATTGATGCTGCTCCGGGTCAGGTAGATAGGCCCTTGTACTTGTAGGGCAGCCCCTGCTCTGCAGCTGTTGCGTGTGTGACATGGTGGGGCGTACTTGCCCACATGCATTCCCACAGACAATTGCAAGTAAGGATAAGTTCCTGCAGCCAGGAACAAGTTGTTCCTTGCGGTATCCAACATTCTGTCAAAGTTGTGCACCTTGGGGCCAGGCACTGCCACGTGACGCGCACACTGTCCACAGTGCTGTACACGCGCAGCTGCTGAAGAAGCAGCGTGCTGCAGCCGTCAATTGGGAGGGTCTGCAGGATGCTGCAAGGGGGCCTGCGCCAGCAGCCCTGCTTACCAAGCCTGCTGTTGCCAACAAGTGGCACGGTGCGCCTGTGTGTCGCGCATTCATGACGGCTGTCATTGTCACCTAGGTCACCTGGGCCTGCGCATGGCATCACAAAGGATGCAACACATACATATGGGTGTTGCAGTCACACCCCATCCTCTTGCATGGCATCGGGTTGGCAGCTCAGTGTTTTCTCTCACAGCTTGCTCCCCTGTGGAGCTGTCAGCCTGTGTGCAGGTCGCTGTGCTTGCATCACCGTCAGACACAACGCCATCGCGTAGCCATATTGACATTTATTGCCTTTCTTTGCCTCGTCTTATATTCATCTTGCAGCTGCTGGGCAATTGTCTTGTTGTTTCATGATCTCTTGATTACTTTTGCTGCTGCCAAGCTTGCCGGGCGGCACATTTCTGGCGCAGTGTGCCTTGCCAACACGGCTGTGTCTAGAATTGCAGCTCTCTTTGTGCGGATGTAGCTTTCACCATAGTTGCCATGTCTTGTGTTGCTTGTGAAAGGCATTGTGATCAAAACATGTGCAGCCTGTTGTGCTGAGCGGCTGTGTTGTATGCTGCATCATATTGTGGTGTGCTTAGCTATTGTCAATGTGGTTTTAAGTCAGGTACATGGAGTCTTGTAGAAGAGCTGAGGTAACTTGTTTGAATGAGCCGTGTGTAGCATGCAGGACTATCGCATCAAACCTGTGCGTGCACTGATTTTGCTGTGCAGTACTGCTGACTCAGCATTGGCAGCAGGGCTGCATGAGATATATGGCAATCATTTCCTGCTGCAGCTGCTTCACATTCGACTGGAATTCTTGCTTCTCAACAACAACAGCTGGTGGATGTAGTCATCTAAGTGCCGGATCTGTGGCGGAGCACTCCGAAGCGTAAAGCCAGCAGCACGGTCTGGCCAAGTGTCATATGAGTTTTTAGACAATGGGTCCGCCTCGGCCAGCCAAGTGGTAAGTCCTAGTGCCATTTGGTAGTGATAATCATCGCCTTTCACTGTCCAAGAGTCGTATCTTGATGTGTACTGCTGAGGTTCCCGCGTCTCGCTCGCGCGCCTCAGTCTCGACAGCATTCTCTTTCTTTTGGCAAGAACCGATAAACTTATTTCTGTCCGTCGTTTTTGTACATTTGGCTGCAAGACGGCCGAAGTAAGATGGTCGCTCACAAGCAGGGCCCCATCAAACCAGCAAATAGGTCATCAACACACGTATAAAACCAGATGTGCCGACCCTGGTCACTGGATGTAGTCGGCAGGCTTGCTGACCAGCAGCAGGTCATGCAGTAGCATTTGCTCAGGACCAAGGGAGCATCGGAAGCAAGTCGACACTGACCCACCTAGTCAGCCTGAAACGATGGAAGGCAGCGCTAGTTCTTCAGTTGGCACTTGTGTAGCAGCAGCTGGCAACCACCCTGCAGGAGTGGTTGGCCCTGTGAGCAAGAGCTGCGCTGCGCACCATGCTCACAGCACCAAAGGCATAGCCCACCCAAGCAGGCTACGCCGCATGAGCACACCTTCAAACAGGCCTGACCAGCGTACATATGACCTGGCAATGTTATGCGCTGACTCAGCAACTAGCAGAGCGTACACGGAGCAGGTGGAGGCAGTTCACAGCGCAGCGCAACAGCACCAGCCCCAATGGCTCGGGGATCAGCAGCAGCTTACCAGCTTGCAGGACACACCAACCGGCGGCCGCGCCTGCTGTGTGCACGTCAGCAGCTCACTGCAGTGCCCAACTCCTGCTTGCGCCCATGCAGCAGCGGCAGTGGCATCAGCAGACATGGCATCAGCAGACAGCACTGCTGCTGCACAGCCAGTCGTTTTTAGCGGTGACCATGAATGGTGCCCAGCAGTCATCACAAACAGACTTGGCGACAGCAGGGGCTATGCTGTCGCTCTTGCTGCTACGCAGCAGCTGCCATGGCCAGCCAGCTGGCACTGGCCTCGCAAGATGGCATACGCCACGGCAGCAGGTGTGGGGTACATCCACACAAACACACCAAGCAGCAGTAGCAGCAGCTGGTACAGGAGTGATGCAGGTGTCAGAGGCAGCAGGCACCGGACACCTTTTCCTACTGGCTGTGGCGGCAGCAGCAGCAGCAGCAGCAGCAGCAGCAGCAGTGCTGCGGGATGCAAGAGCAGCTCTGGGCGCTGCAGCCCACCAAGCAGTGCCGACCAGCAGCAGCAGCATCAGTGGCGGCCATCTGAAGTGCTGTCGGCTATCCATGCACACCTAGCATCATCCCCAGCTGTGCTGGCAGCTGTCACTGCAGCAGTGGGCTCATTGCCGCACACAGCGGCTGCAGCTGCATCTGCGGCTGCGGCTGCAGCAGTGCAGAGCTGCCGGCAGCAGCAGTTTGCAGAGTCATTTGCTGGCTGGGATGCGGATGGCGATGGAGTGCTCAATGCTCAGGAGCTGCAAGGCATGCTGGCGCAGGTGTTGCCGCTAGGAGCAGCGGGCAAGGAAGAGGCACGCTACTGCCAGGTGGGAGGTGAATCCACAGCGCTACTGCAGCAAGCTTACAATGACGTTGAAGTGGGGTGAACAGCGTGAAACCCTGCGAGCTGCGTTCGATGGCTGTGGCAGCAAACTCGTCCCTGACAGCAGCCCACACCAAACCACATTGGTGAGCCAGACAAATTGCTTTGCCATTTGCTACGTCATACCCTGCGTATCACCTACCCTGCCACGCAGGTGATTCTGGACAGGTCGGGCTGCGGCGCTGTTGGTGCACCAGACCTGCTGTCAGCTGCACAAACTGCAGTGCGCTGGCAGGCAGGCATCTGCCCTAAGCCCAGGGTGGACGTGAACGACGTGCTGCTGCAGCTGGTGCTGCAGCTGAAGCAGCTTGAGCATGAGCAGCAGCAGCGCCAACATGGGCAGGCTGCTGCTCAGCATACGCGCAGTGTCGTGAGCTTGGTGAGCACTGCTGCTGGGTGCAGCGCTGCGCTGCGTGCTTGACATGCATGCTTGCAGGTCCAGCAGCAGATGGTAAGCAGGCGTGGCAACCAAGGCAGCGACATGCAGCAGCCGACATGTACAAAACAGCAGCAGAAGCTGCAGCAACAGGGGTTGTGAGGATGAAACTATCTTGAAGTCTACCGCCAACCACATGACACTCTGAGGATGGCGTGACACTACTACTGCTGCTGCTGCTGCTGCTGCTGCTGCTGCTGCTGCTGCTGCTGCTGCTGCTGCTGCTGCTGCTGTGTGACAGGCGTGTGCGCTGTTCCAGGGGCTTGACGAGGGTGGCAATGGCAGGCTGGGCACTGCTGAGCTGGGGCGGCTGTTCAAGCGCGCACTGCCGGGCCTGCAGCAGCGGGACATCACGTGAGCACAGCAGCAGACTGCCGTCAGCACCGCAAACACAGCGCTGCAACACCTTGTGCCTACACAGCATCCTCGCGGCGAAGGCAGCATGTGTCTGAACGCAAGCAACTGGCGCTGCTAGAGTAGGGGAATGGCTGCGTGGTGTAAGCATTGTGGCCTAGGAATGTGGGGGTGAGAGCCTGATGCCTTGGACATGATGAGTGGTGCGGGTTTCAACCTGCCATAATGACAGCTGCAATCTGTTGACGTAGTTTGAGACAGGCACGTACTGCCACATTGTTGCCGCGCCCCTGTAGGTTCATGTGCTCCCACATGCCTGAGTTACACCCCGAGGGTTCAGGCCGGGTCAGCCTGAAGCAGCTGCTGGCAGCGCTGCAGCCCGTGCAGCACACACTGCAGGCGCTGCAGCAGCATGACAGTGCAGCCAACGGCCAGGCGAGCTGGCGTGGAGAAGCTGTCCAGCAGCAGCAGCAGCAGCCCGTCTTGCCTGCAGCAGCTTTGTCCAAGGCAGGCTTTGGAGAATGCAGAGATTCAGTAGATGCAGCTGCAGCTTCAGAAATGCTGCAACAGCACGACAGCATTACCAAAGCACCCACATTGTACTCAGCACCAATACTGCCACCCTGCGACACCAACCATGGAACTGATGAGAACGGCAGCTGCAGCAGTAACAGGAGTGTGTCAACAAGCAGCAGCTGCAGCACCCTAGTCCCTCTGCCACGTGCCAGGCGGCGACCATCACTGGCCAACAGTGAGGACAGCTGCTGCATATCTGGGTCTCCTCCGGGGCCACTTACACCTGGAGGCCAGGGACAGCAGCAGCAGCAGCAGCAGCAGCAGCAGCAGCAGCAGCAGCAGCAGCAGCAACAGGAGGGGCAGCAGCAACAGGAGGGGCAGCAGCAACAGCAGCAGCAGGAGGGTCAGCAGGAGCAGCAGCAGCTACACCTGCAGGACAGCCTGCAGGACAGTCAGCAGCAGCTGCAGGAAGAGCGGCATGCGCAGCAGCTGCAGGAAGAGCGGCATGACCAGCACCTGCTGCAGCACTCGACACTCAGCTGCAGCCAGCAAATGGGCAGCACGGGTGCACCCGCAGCTGCTCACCTGTTGCCTTGTGCCGGGGGCTCCGCTGCTGCGCCTGCAGCAGGTGCAGCCGCCACAGACCCTGCTGCTGCATGGCAGCTGCCTCCCGGCCTGGCCCCTGTCAGGGTGCACAGCGCGCCGCGCCTTCACGGCAGCAGCAGCAACGTCTGCAGCAGCAGTGGCGCAGCTGGGGGCATGCACAGGTGCAGCAGCAGTGGCGGTGCTGTGGGCAGCAACCCGGAGCTGTTGCTGCCGGTGATGTGGCCCATGCAGGTGTGGCCGTATGCTTGCCGGCTTGCCCAGCAACTGGCACGATGTGCTTCATATATTCTTGGTGTGTAGAGGGGGTGCTACAGTCAATGTCTGTGAATGCAACACCACCAACATCAAGGTAATACGTGGTGCAGCCTGTCCAACTGCCTCCTGCTGTATGCTGGTGGCCTGCACTTTGCAGGAGCTTGCAGCAGTGCTTGCCAGCAACCCTGTGGCCATGCAGCTGGCTTTCATGCACACTGCAGCGGCGTACAGCAGCTGCCAGCAAGCCAAACACCACCAGCACCACCACCACCAGCAGCAGCAGCAGCAGCAGCGCTACAGCTTGGTGCCGATTGCCGTGCTACCGCGGCTGCTGGCAGCAGCGATGCCTGGCTGGGGAGGTGCCGATGTCAGCTATGCCGCGCTGCAGATCCGCTGCCACATGAACATTGTCACCAACTTCACCGTAGACACGCCAACAGCCGCAGCTACCGGCTGCAGTTGCAGCCTCTTCAACAGCTGTGACAGCAGTGGTGGCGCAGCCTGCTTGGAACCAGCAGCAGCAGCAGCAGCAGCAGCCGGTGATGTTCCCACAGACTTGATGTATGCTGAGCTGGCGGCGACCATTGTGTCTGCAGCCTCCACAGAGACAGCAGCCGCAACAGGGGAGCTGCCGGCAGCAGTGCAGCAGCTGGTGCTTGACCTGGCGGATGAACTGACAAGCAACGCTGAGGCGTATGCCAGACTGGAGGAAGCCTGGCAGCAGGCTGCGTGCAGTGCAGCTGCAGCAGCTGCTGTGCCTGCTGGAGATGCGGGTGCAGGTTGTGTGTTGTCTCACGGAGCAGGGGGAACATTCAAGCTGCCGGTTGTTGCTGGTGTGCGGCTGCTGTGCAAGCAGCTGGTGGCATCGCTGGGGCTGAGCGACATCCGGCTGCTGGGCTGGCTGACATGCCTGGTGCGGCAGCAGCACCTGGCAATGCAGCTGGCAGCCCTGCAAGACAACGGCAGCAGCAGCAGCAGCAGCACATGCTCCAGCTGTGCTGAGGATGCGCCTGAGGCCAGGGGCAGCAGCCACGCCCAGCTGCATCCGCGGCAGGGACACGCAGGGGCGCTGGTGGCTGAGGTGGGCTTGCAGGAGCTGCGCGGGGTGCTGCTGCAGCTGGTGCAGTGCTTGGTGGCGGCAGATGATGCTGCTCTGGTGGAGGATTTCAGGCAGCAGGTGCACGTGGCCGATCCCGACGACCATGCGCGACGCACCAGCTGGCATGCGGCAGGTGCAGCATCTGGGGGTGGAGGAGGCAGCGATTGGGCGGCGGATTGGGCGCCAACAAGTCACGTAGCAGCAGCTGGTGCGGGCACTCCACAGCCGCGCGCGCCAGCTGGGCGGCAGCGCATCGTGTTTTGTGGCGCATCGTCGCGCAGCTCGTCAGCTTGCAGCTCGCCCTGCTGGCAGACCTATGCACAGCAGCAGCAGCAGCACAAGGGCAGCGGTGATGAAGATCACCACCATCATCAGCATCAGCATCAGCATCAGCAGCAGGTGTCTGATGTGGACTTTTTCCAGCCCGTGCATTGTGGCGGTGGCAGTGCACCAGGCTCGTTGATGGGCTCGCCGTACCACCCACACGGCGCAGGCTCAGCAGCAGAACGTGGCAGGATGGTATTTGCAGATAGGTCTGGCAGGGGTTGTGGCAGTGGACTTGGTGACGGAGCAAATGACGCATTTGTCCATAGCTTGAGTCATGGCTTGGATGCAGCTGATCGGTTTGGCAGCTGTGCTGGCAGCACGGGTGATGGAGCAGGGGAATGCACGCTGCTGGCAGCTGTCAGCCTGCAGCAGCAGCGGCTGCGGGCAGCGCAGCAGCAGGCATGGCATGCGGAGATGCTGCTGCAGCATCAGCCCTGGGAGGGTGCGTACAGCCCTGTTGCTGCAGCGCGTGGTGGCAGCAGCTGCAGCTTCTTCAGGGCCAGTGCTGAGTCAGCAGTGGCAGCTGAGGCGGTGGGTGGTGCTGCTGTTGGCGAGCCTCGGGCGGTGGACATCCTGCGGGTCTCTAGCATTGACTACCGCAGCTCCAGCGCCAGCGAATGCTGACCAGTTGCTGGGACCGGGATCAAGCAGTGTGACTTGTGCAACAACAGTACCATGATGCTGTGTATACCGACGATCCAGTGGGGAAATTGTAGCAAAGCACAGTGTATGGTAGGCAGCTTTGGTGTAACTGCAGGCAAGGAGTGTGCGAGGCCGGATCCAGCTGCTGTGCAGCAGGTGTGATGGTTCTGCAGGCATCACAGGGCCATTAATGGGCCTACCTAAAAACTTGCAGTCCACCATCACGTTCCATGTGACGTTGTGAAAAGGGTGAGCAGTACAGGAGTAGGACCTCAAGACATGTGCCACTGTTTGTGGCGTTGTGAGGAGGCCTTACAGTGAGCATGGCGCATCTCACAGTCCTATCTGATGCGGTTTGGCTGTCAAGCACGTTTGCCATTTGCCATATGGCAGCTTGATTACAGTTTGGCCCTGGCCGTGAATTTTGATGGATACCGTACAATTGCCAAATGCCAACCCTGGCATGACGTGCATTGGTGGTCAGATGAGCCGCATGTGGCACCCCACCATGGTTATTGAGAACATCATACAGGCAGTTGTAGCGGCATGCTGATCAAGTACGACAACGATTACCTTTTCGTGTGGCTAAAGTGAGCTTGCATACCTATGACTTGAACTGGGCATTGTGGATGAGCTGCTGTTGTCTGCAGCATGGATTAACATCTGCTGGGACAAGTTGGTTGCAGTACAAATTGCCAGTACCTGTTGCAATGCAGCGCAGATGCACATCGTTTGAGTATAAGTGGGGTGGTGTCCGCAGCCGCTACAAAGCTGTACAGGGCCTCCACACAGCTAGGCAGAACGGTCTAACATCAACATGTAGTTCCATCACATCTGTTTGCGGTGCTGAACGTATGGCAACTATAAGCAACAGCACCCAGCTGTTGGGTTTGATGAGGTAGTGCTGTTGTGGGTCAGGCGCTCGTCCACCATGCCAATGCTAGAATGCAGAACAGAAGCACTGATGCTCAGTTTTCTGCTCAGTCAACTGCTCTGCCTCAGATTAGGTGCCCTGCATCAGCTGTGGTGTACCTGTCAAGCAAAGCAGCTTGGCTCCTTCTACTAATGTCTTTTACAAACGCCGCTGCTCTCCTGCTGCAGGATGTGCTTCACCTGCAGTTCTGCTTCTGTTGGTTTTACATTACACTACAACACAATACAATACAGTAGTACAGGACTGAACCTGCCTCAGGCACTAGCCCAGCGAGCCGTCGTTCCGCTCATGAGGGTTTTGTGCAACCAAATGCAGCCATGCTGTGTTACATGCATGGAAGGGCGCCATCCATTTCTTGTACAGCATGTGGTCACTGCACTATCGACGTAGTGTAGTCATTCAGCAAGCAGCCTTGGCACTTGTGCAGTGTCACATGCATGGAGCAAGATGCATGCTACGCTGCTGTTGCTACGTCGGCCAGTAAGGCAGCCTTGGACACTGTCACTTGGGCGCGCTTGATGCGTTTGCATGCAGCAGGGTTAGTCGCAATGTTGTGTTCAGCTGGCTAGTCGATCAGCCATTGTGCCGCTGCCAGAAATTGCATTGATTGTGATGCATCACCTTGTAGGGACATCAATGTCAACCCTTCAGTGCAATGCAATCATTGCCTATGCATCCCATTATAACCCACAATGGTGGCTGTCGCAGGTGGGTTGGTAAGCGCTCCCCCCATGCTTGGTTCGGCTGCATTCACAGCATGTTGCGATGCCAGTGTGCTGAGCACATGTACAGCGGTTTGATATGCACTACTGCCCTGCTTTGATTGTGCAGACATCAGTCGTGTGCTCTGTGGTTTGTTAAATCATACACCAGTGGAGGCTGTTCCCAATGGCCAGTTGGTTTGAACATGCATCATGTCCTCCATGGAGGCATGCAAGGTCACCTGTAATAAATCAGCCTGCAGGCTGGTGCATTGACCTGATGTCTGTTGCAAGCTGGGCATGCTTTTGTAGTGTGGAGGTTGCAGCGCTGTGCTATTGCTGTGCGCTGCTGTTGGTTGTTACATTCCACTGTGCTGTTGCTATGCACTGCAAATCCGTGGCATTGCGGACACACACATACGTGGCACACACATGACGCTTCACTCTGGCGCCAAGGCTTGTGTACATTTACTGCCCCCATGGTCACTTTTGTGGTTGGTGGCCCTGGCATTGTTCCTACATGCATCGTTCGCTTTGAACAGTCTTGCTTGCTGCGGTGCTCTGCAGCGCAGGCACCTCACACTGTCATGCAGATGGCAAATGCACAGCGGCAGCTGCCATGTTTTGTGTATGTCAAGAACATGCAGCAGCTGCCATGTTTTGGGGTAGCATACTGCGTTGCAACACAATTACATACTTGCTTTGCACTTCCGTTGCAGCTGACGACGCCACTTCAACGAGGACTTGTCGAGCGTGTGAAAGATGACTAGAGATGCTGCCCTGTCTGTGTTCTGGATGTGCTGTGGTGCAGCCTTGTGGTCCTGCACCTGCTGTGGTGCAGCCTTGTGGTCCTGCACCTGTTGTGATGCAGCCTTGTGGTCCTGCACCTGCTGTGGTGCAGGGTTTCCCTGGCTTAGCACTGCTTGAGGTGTGCAGCCGTGCCTCGACCTGGAAGCCAAGAGCCGTGCTTGTGCAAAGGTTGAAGTACGCCAACAGCCCATGCTTCAGGTGCTGCAGCGTGTCAGCCCAGTGACATGCTACGTTCATACCACCACGAAAGCACCCGATCTCCCCAAATGAGCCTCTCGTTGGCTCCTGAATGGGGTTCCCCTTCTTGATGGATGGAGCTTGTAAAGTGAAGTAAGACATGCACACCGAGGTTTCTTCACGTTGGCAGAGCACTGCTGGCATGCCTGGCCGTCGGACACAGTTCAGCATCACCACACAGGCACCATGCCTGGCTGTCGGACACGGTTCAGCATCACCACACAGGCACCATGCCTGCCTGTCAAACACGGTTCAGCATCACCACACAGGCACGACACACAGTTCAGCTGACACGCATCATCACACAGGCACCATGCCTGGCTGTCGGACACGGTTCAGCATCACCACACAGGCACCATGCCAGCTCGAAAAAGTCAAACTCAGCCAACTCTGATAAGCATCCACCCGCTCGTACAGCGCCATTTGCATCATGTGTCATTTCACACACGCCGGTCTTCCTTGCGTGAGCGGTGGTGGGCACCGGGTATTTCTCGGTGCCCTGCACGCTACTACATGATACTGCCGTGTCCTTTCACATGGCCTCAGCTGCGCAAACTGCACTTCAAGTCGGTGCAAGCAGTTGGCGAGATGTGGAAGCACAGAAGAGCACTGCTGCATAACAAACTCGGATCTAAGAAAGGACCGCCTACAGGCACCAATCGCACCAACTTCACCTCTGCCCCTCAACACAGAAAAACAAAGAAACCTAGGAAATAACTCTTAGCCCCACGGGTACCCTACCGGCCCCTCGGGACCGGTAGGGATGGTAGGGTGCGTGAAGGCGCATGAGGTTACCTCATCGTCACACACCCCCCTTCCTGAACTTACGCGGGTGTTAAGTGTCAACAGATCACGCGTAGCTCATTCATTCATTCATTGCCTCAGCTGGGGCCACCCAAGACAGCCTCCGCACAACACTTGCCACCCAGTTCGCCTCCCTCCCCACATCCAAACCCACCACACTGCGCCTGCCACAACCAATGCCACTGCCACCGCTACCCAGCCCTCCGCTGCTTGAACGCCTCGCAGCATGCTGCCCAGCCGCCACTGACCCCCTGCGCAGGCTCTCCCTCGCACATCCCCCTGCATTCGTCCTGCCAGTGCTGCTGATGCGCTGCTGCTGCCGTACAGGTCTGTGCGGCGCCGCAGCGGCTGGTGCAACACTGCTCCTGGCTGCTGCTCTGTAAACCTTGGACCATGTCTTGCGCAGCCCAGGCAGGCCACCACCAACAGCACTCGGCTGCTGCAGCTGCTGCTGCATTGCACGGCTGCCGGCATCCCTCCTTCCTGCAGCTGCTGCTGCACCATTGCCAGCATCATTGTCATCACTCTGCCAACCCTCGTCGTCGCTGCTGCTGTTGCCAGCTGCTGCCCCTCCCATCAAGACAGCAGCTGCGTCACCAGCGCTGCAGCTCAGCCGATGTGAGGGCTTGTCATCAGGGTTCAAAAACACCTCAAGCGCACTGCTCAGCCGGCGGCCGCCACTGCTGCTGCAGCCTGTGCTGCCGCCACTGCTGCTTGCCGCAGCACGCAGCCTGGCAGCAGCTGAAATCCTTGCGCTGTGATGGGTCCCTATGCCAAATGCACTTGCTCGGCTAGCTGCTGCCGCTGCTGCATTGATGCTGCTACGCTTGCCAGAGGCAGCAGCAGCAGCATGGCCAGATGAAAGTCGCTTCATGCTGGAAGCCCTGCTAAACCTGGCAGCTCCATACTTGATGCTGCTGCGCTGCTTCACCAGCCTGCGGCGGCCACCGTCAGCATCACCATCACTGGTGCTGCTCCTGTTACTGCTGCTGCTGCTGCCCTCGCTGCTGGCACGTGCATTGCGCAGCCGCAGCAGCAGCCGGCGGCGAATTACTTGAGACTTCTTGCCCCCTGCAGCAGTGCTAGATCCCGTGGTAGCGATGCTGCTGCGGCGCCGCAGTGGCAGCGACGGGCGCCTTGCGGGCCGGCGGTCACCGCCATCCTCATTGTCGCTGTCGGTGCTGCTGGTGGTGGTGCTGGTGCTGCTGCTGGTGCTGCCGGCATGGCCCTTGCTTGGGAGAGAGCCTGCAACCATTCGTGGAGCACACAACAAGTGATAACGGCGTCGCCGCTGTTGACAATGGGGCGGCTCAAACTTTGCATGATGCCATTTTATGCATGTTGTCAAATCAGACGATTCCATGTAAGCAGTTCATGCTGAACATCATGTTTGGCGCGCTGTGTAGTGGAGTGTGCCACAACACACGCGTGTGCATCCAAGCTGCTGCTGCCTGCCGCCAAGCATGACACTTGCACACTTGGTCCGCCAGCACGCCCTTTGTGGCCCGCATCCCCCAGGCAGCCTTGCTGGTGGTTACGCTGGAGGCTCCGCAGCTGACTTCATGATGCAATGCTGGCGCATAGAACTGCTACAGACCCACACTGCTGCTGACCCGTGACAAGCCCTGGCCGTGCTCACCCAGGAGCCCCTTGCCTGCAGCGATGCTGCGCCGGCTCCTGACCGTCAGCTCAAAGATGTCTGTCTTGGCGTCACTGCTGCTGCCGCTGCTGCGCCTGCTGCTGCCGCCGCTGCCGACAGCCGCGCCGTCCCGCCTGCCAGCGACATGCAAGGATCGCCGGCTGATCCCGTTGCTGCCGCGTCTGGCAGCGGCAGCCATTGCCAGGCCTGCAGCTGCCTGCCGTTCTGGCTTGCTGACAGCACGAGTGGTTTGTGGTTGCTGCAGCAGCGAGCGGCGGGATGCTCGACCGTTCATGCTGCATCGACCCACACCACCATCACTGCTGCTCAGAATGGCCCTTGCCTTTGCAGCCGTCCTTTCAGTCGCCCTCCAGCCGCCCCGCTTGCTGCTGACCCTGGGCTTGCGCCTCGCTGCCGCCGCTGGATTCCAGCCATGCACCTCTGCAGCTTCATCCTCGTCGCTGGATGAGGCACTGTCCCCCTCACTGCCATCGCTGCTGGACCTGCTGCTGCTGCTGCTGCCGCTGCTCCTCCTGCTGCCACTGGCCTCATCTGCCACACCACCGCCACCACCGCCACCACCAATATGAGCAAGCCCAGCATGCCCACTTTGTTGCAGGCCTGTGCCAGCTGGCGGCATGGTGTTCAGTGTGCCGCTGCCGGGCAGTGCATTGAGGCTGCCGTAGTAGCCAACCTTCACCTTCCCCTGCTCTTCCCTTTCCAAGCTGGCCAGACTAGCCGCCTCCCAGCTCTGCTGCAGATGGTCACAACCATTGTTATAACTGTTACAGTCGACGCCAGCACCGATCGTATTGCTGCTGAGTGCAGCTGCGGCGTCATATGCAGCTGGGTAGATTGTCACGTTGCTCAGCCTGCGGGCAATCATCGCCGCAGCTTGGTTGGCGGGGCTGCTGTTGCCGCTGCTGCCAGCAACTGCTGCTGTGGAAGCCCTGCGTGCTCTGCCTTCAGCAAGCAGGCTCTGACGAATGCCTGAAACCTCGTCATGCATACGCGGTGAGCTGCCGCCACTGCCACCGCAGCTGCCACGGGCGGCTGCAGCAACATCATCATCAGCAGCAGCATGAAGTCGGTCGGAGTCTAATCGCTCAGAGCATATGGTGAGCTGCCGCAGACAGCAAATCACCTCGTCAACCGTTTCTTTGAGCTGCTGCAGGTGGCGAACCCCTGCTTGCAGCAACGCATGTTTTGCCCATTGACATAGTGTCTGCACACCAAGGAGCGTCCAGGTGGGGCGGCAGCACCTCACCGGCGTGCCCAAGCCTAATATGGGCGCCCGAAAACATCACAGCATACCATGCCACGCATCACAGCACCTCACCAGCGTCGTTTTGTGCCGTAACATTCCCACAGCATGAAAGGTTGCTGTCCAATCCATGCCTGAACCCAGGAAGAACAGGCAGCACCTCACCTGCACCAGCCAGCCTGGCATTCAGGGCCTCCTTGATCACACTGTGCCTGCTGCTGGCCATGACCGGCCCAGCACCGCTGCCGGCTGCTGTTGCAGCAGCGGCATCAGTCGCGCGTGCTGCTCTTGGGCTGCTGCCGGTGCTGTCCAAGTAGGGCACGCCAGAATTGACAGTACTGGCCAGGTCCTGCTGTCCCTGCAGGTAGGCGCTGACTGAAGCTCTGCGGGCACTGCTGGGGGACACATTGCCTGCTGCTGCTGTTGGCGGCGTTTGGGGTGGCAGCTGGCTTGCGCGCGTGTTGCTGCAGTGTGTGAAGACTCCATCTATGCCAGCTGCACTGCCGACCGCTGCACATGGCAACCCGCCGTGCAATGGCAATTGAGCCTCGCTGCACCAGCTTGCGTCTGAGTCAACTATGTGCTGCTGCTGGATTGCAGCATCTGCAGTGCCGTCGCCGCTGTTAAGTATCGCACGTACCGACCCCTGGTGCGTCTCCAGGTACTGCACTAGCTCTGCCTTTTGTGTTGTGCGCTTGCTGACAAACGAGGCAACTGCGGGCCCTGCATTTGGCAAGCAAGGACAGCAGATGAGATAATTTAAGTGGAGAGCAAGCAGCAAAGCCCCCTTAGCTGTCACATGCCTGGCCAAAATCATTGATTTGCATCACGCCACACAGTTCGTAGCAACAGCAGGTAGGCACGACAGATGAGTGCTCAATTGGGCAGCCTGGACCACGAAGTGTGTGATGAAGCCGAGTAGATGCAGCTAACGCATTGAGGCCTGGGTAAGGGGGCGTGTTGCTGATGCAGCACTGCAGTGCGTCAGTGGAGAGCACACCTGCCAAGTAGGGTGCAACTGCAGATGGTGGGGGCCCTGTGCCGTCGGCCATGCTGAGTCGCTTGCGCGCTGCTGCAGAACTGCCTGACATGCCAGAGGCACTAGAAAGCCTGCTCACTGCACCTGAGCTGCTGCTGGCAGCGCTGAGGCTGCCTGCGCCGCTGGCACTGCTGCTGCCCCGCCAAGATGCGCTGTACTGTGCCTGGCTATCATGTAGGGGGCTGCCACTGCTTCTTCGCATGGTTGCTGCCCCGTTGACCTCCATGGTGATTCTTTACACTTTCTGCGACGCTTCAGGAGGCCTGACAGGCTTATTGTCCTGCTGCTTGACGTGCTCTACTGCGGCACGCAGCGTGTGCGCGCATCGCCAACACAGATACCAACATTTTTCACTATGCTATTATGTACGATGGCAATGTCGCAGCTGATACCACTGTCCAAGTTTCTCGCTCTTCAGGCTTTGGCGCTCTTTCTGCCAGATTGGCCGTAGCACAATGCCAACGAAAAGTTCATAGCCAGCTCAACAGCGTTTTCGTTTTCAAAGTGAAGTCAGTGTCAACCCTGCACCCGGCTAGCTGTATCCCAACCTGCTAATGCTACAGCAGCAGTACTGTTATGTTTTGAGCAGTTTCATGGCTGCTGCAAATCAGTTTAGTCATCTCTAGTAGCAAACATGATTTAGTAATCCGGATGATGTGTGTGGCAGCATTTCAGATGCCGCAAGCCAGCTCAGCAGCAGGCCTAGGTGTGCCGACAGGCCGTGAGGTGCTGGCAAGATTGGTGTGTATGGCTTGCAGCAGCTGCAGACGCTGGTTGCTGCCTTGCAGGAACTGCTTGCAGGAGACCGGGCAGCAGCAGCAGCAGATGGAACAGCACATGAACAGGGGTTCCCAGCATATATCCATTCCCAGCATATATCTGTGCGGACAGCTCAGGCTTGCGACTGAGGGCGTTACATGAAACAAACAAACACACCAGCACCAGAGAGCAACATGCAATGTTGGCACACATGCAAGCATTGGACAGCACAGCAACAGGCTGCAGTACACCCTGCCTGCCACCCTATGTTCTCCAGCAGCAGAGCATCGGTGCTGGGCGATGATGCTACGATTGAACATGTCGGGTACAGGTGCGTATGAATGTGATGCTTTGATGCCGGCCAGCTTGCCTGCATGGCAGCGGACTTGGAGCACCAGGAGTAATATGATGATGATGATGAGCACCAGGAGAGCTTCAGCGGGTCGCTCCTGGTCAAACATTGCTTTGAAGGTATGCCGTTTGGCATCTACATGGAGCCCAGGAGCCGTTGTAATTTATACAAGTGCAGTGCTAGCAGCGCTGGAGCACACATGCAAAAGAACGGATTCAACGGCTCCTGGGCTCCATGTAAACTCCCACATATGCAAATAACAAGTAAGCGGACACCACTGCTTGCTCACAGGGTATTCCCGCCACACCTGGTGCACCATGTAAAGGGAAACAGCACTGCATGCATGCAAACACCATGTGCACACCCGGTGTGTACGGAACACATGCCTTGCCTTTTGCTGCTGCGTTAGATTGCTGCTTTTTTCACATGCGCAGCCTCGCATGCAAGGGTAGGGTGACACTGCTTGCTTGCTTGCCTTTCGCTGCTGCGTTAGAGTGCTTCTTCTTCTTGACATAATGTTTGCTTTTTTGGTTTGAGTTGCCAAACCAGCTCATGATCTGCTGTGCCACCCATCCTGTCGGGCATGGCTGGTTCATGGGCCAGCTCTAGACCTGAAACTTCCTCATGGCCTTGTGTTGTCGGCTTCTGACCTGGGTTTCTTGTCCTTGATGAGTCAGCACTGCCACAGTGGACCTTGCACACGTTGGGGAGCACAGCGTGCTGACATCTGTCAGGCATGAAGGTCAACTTGCAATGCAGGTGGGTGGTGTGAATATCGTTCACCAGGCGACTTTTCAACGTTGCAAGCAGCATAACACGCAGAATAAATTGCAACAGCTTGTCAATGACAGTGTTCATCCTGCCTGTCGAGCTTTAAAAGCCATCTCCTCCACTTAGCAGCCAAACCTGCCATTTGCAATTGACTTTGCAGGACAGCTGTTTGCATTTGTCTTTCGCCTTGTACTTCGGCATGGAGCCCCTGTTCGACTCTCCTCGGACTGTTGTTCGGTCCCTTCAGGAGCTTGGCGCGCTGCGCAGTGCCAAAATCAGTGCTCTGTCAAAGCATGCTAGTGACATCAAAGAGCTGCACGCCTTCCTGGTCGAGCTGGCAGCAGCTGGGATGCAGCACGCGCAGCACGAGGACACAGCTGTGACCTGCAGGACCAAACGCGAAAGCTGGTCCCCTCAGCTTGGTGTTCAAGCGCTTTGAAGTGGTGCCACTGCTGCTGACAATTGCATGCACAGCTTTGAAGCACCTGCAGCAGCAGCAGTACCGGCTCCTGCCAGCAGCAGATGTATATCACTGTGAGAAAGCATGATCCCTACAACCTGCTTACAATCAGTCTACAACACATGTTGTAGCTCGTGTTGTAGGCAGAGGTTGTAAGACCTTACAACCTTGTTGTAATTCGCAGTGTGTTCAGGCCTGTAACGTTGTTAGAAGCAGCGTTCTTGCGCGGATAACTGCATGTATCTTGTATATATTGATTGTTTAATGCATTGTAGCCTTTGCAAGACGGCCACGATGCATCTGGTGTGCTGCAGTCGTGCGACTAGTCGTGGTTGCCGGACTTATGCATGACCTTTCAAACCTGTGGACACGATGAGCAAAGCTTCTTGGGTTTATTTTATTGGATACGTGATCAGGCTCGGAGTGTAACCTAATTCATTTGACACAGCAACGACCGTCTGCAGTAACTCGTATGTGTGATCAGACAACAAGGGTTGCAGGAAGAATTGTAGTACACATTTCAATGCAGCAAATGCACACGGTGCAGGTAAGAAGACACATCACCATGGGTCATGTCTGCAGCTGTCAAGTCTATCTGAATGATAACAGCAGTTGCTTGACTCCTGCAGACTGGTCCAGCGCGCATCATGAACCCAACAAATGCATGAAAAAGAACACTCGATCAAGCGCAAGGCAAACAGGGTCTCTCTCATCCTGACAAGTGCATGCAAGCAAAGCCAGCTTTGCAAGCTGTAGCAAGCTGCTGCAGCACTGTCGACCCCATGAGGCAAAGCCAGCGCTGCACACACCCTTGCTGCCTGCTGCTTTCCGTCCAATGCTTGCACAAACTGCACTCCCAAACTGGACAGCTGCAGGGCAGCTGCGCCGGTGCATCCACAACATACATTATGCAAACCATGCTGCACACCAGAACGTCACATGCTGTGAAGTTTACATGCACCATGCTTGAAACACTGCACAAACACATGTGACGCCATGACAGAAGGCTTGACCCTGAATCGAACAGGGCAAATCCCTTAAGGGATCGGGCAGCCAGCCCTTCAAGCCAGGTTGGTTGTTTGCCAGCCCATGCTGGCTGGTGATGCAAGTCAGTAAGCCCTGTCAGCTCACGACATGTTGTACAGTATGAAACATGCATTTGTTCCACCAGGCACTAGTGCTGCCACATGCTGATGTTGCAGTTCGTGGGCCTGGAAGCACACAACATAGCTTGCATGTGTTGGCTCATCAAACGATGCAGTATGCCACAATACGCCAACAGCTGCAGCTTGCTGCTGCACGCGGTGCAGCTCGCACACAGCAAATCACAGATCTATGAGCAGACAACTTGACAAAAAACAACACATTTGCCATGTAGGTAACCTCCACAGCAGGTGGTGTGCCCTCTCTGTACTTGACAAGCACAAAGTAAGATTTCTTTGCGTTGCCCGCAGATACATGGTTGAGTGCAGCAACTTGCACCCCCTGACATCAGCATACTTGTACAACAACACAGTTGCCACAGCTGCATTATCAGATCCCAGATTGCCAGGGAACCAGTCTGCAGCTCAGCATCATGCAGAACAGCGGGGACAGGGACAGGGTCAACAGATGGAGCTTGCTGTGCACAGCACGTGGTTGCTGGACACACTGCACTGAGTAGTAGCACTGCCCAGGTGCACACTGCACTAAGGCCCGCACCTGCTCCTGCGCTGGTCTCCTCAACAAAGTCCCAAACACGGTCAGCCTCAAGGGGACAGCCAGCTGCCGCTGCAGCTGCCAAGATGTCGTCAGCAACCTGCTGGTAAGGGTGCGCGCTGCCGTCGTCGCTGATTGCGGCAGGATCGAGATTGGACGCACAAGAATTGTCGTCGTGGTGGTCTCCTGCCCCATCCAGCTGCTGATCCACGTGGTGGTGTTGCTGCTGCTGCTCCTCATGGTTAGATGTTTGAAAATCTGGTGCTGCTGCTGCTGCTGCTCCTCACGGTTAGATGTTTGATAATCTGTATGGCGTTGCTTCAAGCTTGGGTCAGCCAAACCAGCAGCCTGCTGCTGCTGCTTGTCTGCTGCTTCGGTGACAGGCTGCAGCTCGCAGGCGGGCAACTCGCTGTTGCATCTGCGCTTGGGTTTTGGATACTGCCATCCCCTTTGTACCGGGCGAGAGCACTGCCACTGCCAGCAGAATAGTCACAAGACCGGCAACATGCTGCTCGCGGCCTCGCTTTGGCCATTGCGCCGGTGCATTGTCCACAGCAGCATTTTGCAAACAAAGATGTCAGATCTCGGTGTCAATCGCAGCAACAGCGTGCTGTATCCACCAGCACCGAGACCGATCTGTACCCTGCACCCCAGTGGCTTCAAAAAGCACAGACTTCCTCGTGGATGTAGCTGGATCGCGCCAGATCGCTCGCCAAATCGTGCTTTACCCAAAGCTTCGGCTACTATGCACGCTTTCAGGTTGCTGGTGTCCTGTTTGGTAGGAGAGCAGCAGCTGCAGTTGTGTGAAGAGCAGCCACAAGAGGTTGAGGTGTACGCTCAGGATGACGAAGAATCGCTGATGCGTAACATTTGCGATCAGTTTGATGTTCCTTACAAGTCGAGGCTACTGCTGTACTATGAAAAGATAAAGGACGTTCCAGACGACGCCACGGAGTACCAGCTCATCAGCGCGAACGCAGTGGTGGGGAAGGCGCATCAATACCCGGAAAGCAGGAACGTCGGTGTGCTCATGATGCCTCTGCAGGACGGCGTTCTTCAAGGCACATCAGCTGCCAGCACCAGCAGCAGCAGCTGGTGGCTTTGGGAGCCTGTGATCTCGTCAGCTGCTGCCTGCAACACTGCCGAGTTCGGCTGTGTCGGGGAGGGGGGCATCTCTGGCAGCAGCAGTGGGGCTGGGGCACGTTTGCGCTCAAGCAGCAGCGCAGGAGCCAGCATGAGCTACAGCCACATTAAGCGTGCCAAGAGCGAGGAGCGCAGGAAGCAGGCAGGTGTCAGCAGTGCTTTGGATGCGGCACCTAGCCCTGTTGGTCGGGGCACGGGCAAGTCGCGTGAGCAGGCTTATGCGTTATGCTGTCCAAGCTAATTCCTTTGACGCTACTCAGGGGTAGCAGCAGCATCAACTACCTGCGCACTGATCCAGTGCGCGGGAACCCAGGTGCGCGCAATGTGCCAACACAGCAGCAGTGATCAGCTTGCTGTTCTGTGCCGTATAACCCGTGTAAGTATGATGTTGCAACACGTGCTGTTTGCTACAGGATTCCACAAGGTCAAGAACCGTGCCTTCAAGGACATTGAGAAGAAGGTGCTGATGAAAATCCTCAGTGCCACAGGAGCTGGTGCAGGAGGTGCTCAACACGTGAGTGCCAACTCAGCCACAGCATGGTGCGGAATCTGCCGTCGTTGCTTTTATACAGGCTGGCTTTGGTAGCGCAGACTGCAGCACCAGGAACACATCAATGCACAGCCTGCTCACCTGTTCATGTGTATGTATTTGCTGAAGGGTTGCTATTCACAACTGCCATCTTGCTTGTTCCTCCTTTCGCACTCCTGTCTGTGGATGTGTACCCTCAAAAATTTTCAGGCGGCAACTACGCTTGCAGGCGGCTCACCCGGCTGAACGCGGCGCAGCGCAGGTGGAGGCAGCCAAGAAGCAGAGGGCAGACGCACGGCTGATTGCAGCTGCTGGTGCCAGCCAAGGCAGCAGTGCAGCAACTGCAGGTCGTGGCAACACAAGCAACGCGCAGGATGCCAGCCGTGGATGCAGTGGTGCCGGCGGTCGTCGTGGCAGCAAGCACACAGCTCTTGACAGCAATACGGTGAGTGCACAATGCCATGGTCACAATGTAAGGATGCAGCCGGTGTGGCATAAGCACTTTTGTTACCAACCTAGAATGGCTGCAGACATGGCTGGCTCTTGTGATGTTGCAGCACGCTTGATGATGCACAACCCATCATGCACACTGTTAGCACAGCAAAACTTAACCGCGATTCATAGCAGGTCAAATACAGTATGCTGCAGCATTTCCCTTTATTGCAGCTTGCTTTCATGGTGCCCACATATCTTTTGTATATGCCCATGGCAGATCCTGCGGCCGCACTGCAGCAGCAGCACATGCAGTATCTGCAGCTGTGGCATCATCCATGGCAAAATCTGCAACCTCAGAGAACAACAGAGCACGCAGTGTGCAGGCACACAATGTCTTGAGCATATTCTATTGTCCTGCCTGCTCACTGACCCTGCATTACCAGGCTGATGAGGACACAGATGACGATGACTTCAGCGATGACGATGACGAGGATGACGAGGTAGAAGCAGCTGGTGCGCTCACATCCATGCGCGCTGCAGGGCAGGCAGCAGCAGCAGGTGGCTGTGGACCAACGAAGAGGCAGCAGCAGAAGAAGAAGCAGAAGGCAACTGCCAAGCGGGCACTTGTGGTGGCCCCTCCAACGCTGCCAGAGCAGCCAGGTGCTCCGCGACTGAGCAGCAGGGAGACCCGGCCAAACCCGAAGTACACTGATTATAATGTGCAGGGATGTGTGATGGAGCCGATGAAGTGGTCATGTGTGGCGTGGCATGGTTGTGTGCAAGCATGCATGCTGCCAATCTGGGAGTGAGCAGGTGCTGTTGGTCCTTGGTGACTTGGCTGGGTTGCATGTCAGCATGTTGGGAGTAATTCAGTATTTATATCAGGCTATTCAGACGCCTTTCATAACTGCACGCACGGCTGAGACATCTTGGTTTGGCAGCGGCTCAGTATGGTGTGCTGCAGTCCTGCAGCATTGTGGTTGTATGCACTTGTTGTTGTTGTTGCTGACAGACTGTGCAAGGTTATGGCAGCATGTATGGGCTATACAAGGCACAGCACTCATAACTACAACCATTTTTGTAGCTGGAACCACACTACAACTACACTACAACTGTGTAGTTACAACCGCACTACAATTCCCACTTTACTACAAAAAATTACAACACACAGGCTACAACCTGTCTACAACCTCACAGTTACAACCATTTTTGTAGCTGGTGATTGACAACTACAACCACACTACAACTACACTACAACTGTGTAGTTACAACCGCACTACAATTCCCACTTTACTACAAAAAATTACAACACACAGGCTACAACACGTCTACAACCTGTTGCACAACAGGGCTACAACAAGGCTACAACAAGGCTGTTGTTGTAGTGCGGTTGTAGGATCCTGTATTTGTTGCAGTGTATGTGATCAGCATGATCTGCGCTGCACTTGCGTGTGCCATGGAAGTCCAAGAAAGCATTGCTCGTACAGCCAGCCAGCCCAAAGGCGCAGGGCAGTAGCTCCTGAAGCAAGTGGTTGGGGCTGGTAAGCATTCGAGGTTGTTGCGCTGCTGTTAATCAAACCACTGCAGTGCTTGAAGTTGTGCAGCAGCGTGCACGTCACGTGACTCCTTCATGCTGGCAGTGGTCAGCATATCTACTTGCTGCAGCTTCAGATCCTTCACAAAGTAAAACCATGCTGTCGAAATTTTATTACCTGTCGACCTTTAGCCGTTGCTGTCAGCTGATGGCGTGTCACTGCTGCGAACCCTGCAGGTGACTCCATCGAACTCGTAGAAGTTTAAGGCCGCCAACGTCGCACCGAATTGCTTGCATCAATTGTTTCAGCTAACGTTTGTATAAGTAGTGCTCTTGCAGCTTTCCTCAGAGGCGATTGGTGCTCACCGTGCAGAAAGTCACCCTCACATGCATAAGCATGCATGCTGAATGGTAAGCCACGGGTTAATTTAGTTAGTTTTGATGTACTGCTGACAGAGGGCGAACGTCCAACGAAGTGTTTGCCATGGAAGGTTGCGGTAGCGGTAATTTGGCGGGAGGCGTGCACCCAGGCACCAGCACAGACAACATGTTGATAGAAATCATCAAGTAAGCCAAATGCTGTACAATAACACCTCTGTCGTAGGCATGTGTGTCCAGATGGTCAGCATGCTTTTCCTTAATGCATCTCTGGCACTGGTGTCCTACGCGATGCATGAGTCGTCAACATTTGTCGGCAGCGAGTCTACCAACTAATGCATAGCAAGCATACCAATAGCGTTAACACTGGCAGCAGCCCAACCGGGTCATTGCCCACCTTGCTCCTCTTCGCTGATGCTCTGCTGCAGCAAACCAGCTGCTGACTTGCCAGCCCTCCAGGGCCTTCCCAGCACCATCGCAAAGGTGGAGCAGGCCAACAACCTGAAGCAGCTCATGCTTGACTGCGGCATGGACAGCAGCGAGGCAGCGTGGTCCGAGGTAGCAGCTTTGCTGGGCTCTGCATTGAAGGGGCTGCAAGCTGCATTTGATGAAGCGCAGCAGATGTCAGTCCAGGAGCAATCGCGCCATGAGCTTGCAAGTAGCCTCTTGGCATCCAGCACAGGGCTGCCACAGGGCGTGATTATGCAGCTGACAGAACAGCAGCAGGCTGCACTGCAGCAACTGACCAAGCAGCTGCAGGACAGCGAGCAGGTACAGCACTACCTGCCCATCCTGACCGAAAGCGCCAAGTCTGGAGGCCACAAGCAGCTGGCTGCTGCAGCAGCACAGATGGAGCAGTTCTTCGCTGACAGCGAGCCACTGCTCAGCAGCACCACACGCAGCACTTTGGTGGGGCTGCTGCAGGACCTGACATGGCTGCTGCGCTGCGGCCCGGACGATCCAGGAGGCAGCCAGTACCTGACCCTGTGCATCAAGCTGCTGGCAGCACCGTCAGAATTACAGCTGCACAACTGGCTGGTGACAGTGCGCCAGCAACTGCTCTCGCTGCAGCAGGGGGAGGCAGCAGAAGAGGAAGCAGCAGTCACTCACAACCAGATGAGCCCAACAGCAGCAGTGGCAGCACCAGCTGCAGCCCGTGCCGCGACAGCCCGCCACCACAAGCAGAAAGCGCCAGCATTCAGTGGCAAGCTGTCGCCCTTCTCAGGCAGGACACTTGCTGCTGCGGCAGGAGCAGCAGCCGCTGCAGCACCAAGTCCTGCCGCAGAGCCAGACACACCACCTGCGCAGGATGGTGGCAGCAGCAACGTCGTGTCTGCGGCAGAGCTGCACCCGCTGAGCCAGCAGGACAACGACACTGCTGAGCAGCCTGGTAGCAGCAGCCACAGCAGCAGTGCAGACACCCAGTTGCTGCCTGACGGTGCAGCTGACAGGCTGCCGGCTGCAGACGGCAGCTGTAGCCCAGCAGCAGGCGCCCTTGAGGCAAGCAGTGGCGCATCAGCAGCAGCAGCAGCAGCAGCAGCAGCACTGCCAGATGCTGATGCTGCTTCTGCGGGTTCAGGTGGTGTGGGGGTGGCGGAACCAGTCACATCCGGCCAGTGCGAGCCCAGCAGGATCAGCAGCAGCAGCAGCAGCGCCCACCTTGACAGATCTGCAAGCAGCTCCAGCTATGCAGCAAAGTTTGGTGACTCTGCAGCCAGTGAAGTTGCCAGCAGCAGCAGCAACAACAGCAGCAGCAACAGCAGCAACAGCAGGCATGATATCAATCTCGATTGCAATAGCAGCAGCTGTGCCTCAGGTATGGTAGGCGCCACCAGCAGCATGCCCGCAGCTGTGCAGGGCAGCCCAATCCTCGGTGGCAGCGCTGTCACGCAGATGCTGGCGAGGTTCCCCTGCACTCCATCGTGGATGCCGACAGCCAGCGGCCGGGGTGGCAGCAACTGCATGATGCACTGCAGTATGGCAGGTGCAGGTGGGAAGGGCACTGTTCCTTTCAACGGTACCAGCACTGCAGGCAGCAGCAGCAGCAGCAGCAGCAGCAGCAGCAGCAGCAGCAGCAGCAGCAGCAGCAGCAGCAGCAGCAGCAGCTTGGTTTCCTGCTACGTCAGGGTGACTGGCACAGCAGCAAATGCCGAGCTGGCAGCAGGCTACGGCTGTAGGCTTGGGCTGTGCTCAAGTGAGGCAGTAAAAGACGAGGATGGTGCAGCTAGCGCTTGCAGTGGCCCAGGTGATGCACCCGTGTCAGTGCTGACACCGCCATCACTGGCAGCAGCGCATGAGCCAGCAGTGGGCTGCGCCTTTTCATCACAGCTGAGCGCAGACGATGCTGAAGCAGGAGCTGCAGCAATGACAGCAGCGACGGGCGCAGCAGCAGCGACAGGCGATGGTGGCCTCAAGCCACTGGCTATCCACGACGCGGTGGCAGCGGCAGGCTCCGCCTGGAACATGATCACTGGCGCAATGCTGCTCTGGTGCGGCTAGCGCCCTGCTGTGCCTGGGCCATGCGTGCGGTGACATGGCCAGGGCTCAGCTGGCGGCAGGGCGGAGACAGCATGCTGTCGTGGGCCTAACGGGTGTGCAGCTGTCGGGTGATGCAGCGCAACAGGGCCTGATGGGCTGGCAGCCTGCTGGGGCTGTTGAAGGCAATGGGGCAGCATGCGTGTGTGGCTGCTGGCTGATGTATGCTGAGCTGCTGAGCTGCGTCTTTGGCAGCTCTGTAGCGCCGCAGTCTCTGTGTGTAACAGTGCGGAAATGAAGCGGCAGTGCCCACCAGAAGCGGCGGCTGTGCAGCAACATGCGCGGCATGCTGCTGGAGTGGTGGTGGTCAGTGTGTGTGCATGGGCACAGTGGCTGTTTCTTATTATGTACTGCATGTGCATTGGCGCAACCGCCTGCGTGCTGTGCCCCTTGCAGTGGAGTTTGTCTGCGCCGGCCTTGTGTCAGGCCCACAGGTAGTTAGTACACATGCTGACTACATGCATAATCAAAACACATGCCCTCAATACATACACACTGTTCAGGTTGCGTGCTTTGGCATCGGCTTAGCGCTGAGTGCTCTGTCCTGCTTGGGTTGCTGTGCAGCTAGCAAGCATGTCCATGCCATTGTGTTTGGTGTGCAACAAGAAGGGTGGGGCAACAGGGTGTGTTGGGTCACAGAATGGGCCACAACTAGACAGAGTGTTTTCATCTAGGTCATCAGCGCATGTTGGTACGTCAGCTGCAACTCATGATGCAACAGCAGCACTCAAACCCCAGTTACTGGTTGCTCTCTGCAGCCGTGTGCGCTTAACTCCCGTATCACACGTGTGAGTGCCCTCTGGTTGCAACGGGTTGCGGCATGTGATGGGTGTTGGTGAGCAACTGTTCAGCCACGTGTCCCTGACTGCGTGGACCTGTGCGGCAGCTGCGTGGGTGCTATGTTGCAAACAATTGTGTGGTGCCCATGGTCAGCAGCATGCCAGCAGCAGGTGCTCTGCATGCCTTCTATGGAGTGAGCATGGCGCCTGTGGTGTGAGCCAGTTGTCACCACTGCGGTTGGCATGCACGCAGGCTGCCTGACGGGCCTGAGGCGCTAGCCATCCCTGCTGATGTTGTTATTGTTCCAATTTGTTGTTTGTTGAGATGGCAAGCTGCCTGCACAATGGCATGTGCAACGCAGTGGCTCACCCCACCCATGTATGGTAGCAGACGCGTTTTTTTTGCTGCGCACCTCCTGCTAGGTGTACACGCGGCTGCATGGTGCACTGAATACGATTGAAGTACTGCAGTGGCCCAGGCGATGACCGCCTGAAGATTGGCATGCACTGACCAACTGTCTGGCAGAGTTGTTGTGACTTGGGAAGCCTTAGCAGCTCACCCACCAAGTTAAATAGGGTACAAGCAGCTGGCAGTCGGTTTGTTGCTTTGCAGTCCTTCTGTAGCGAGTATGATATGCAGGTGAATGTGGGCAAAACGGAGATAGTGGTGTTTGGCAAGCGCAAGTATACCGGTGCAGCAGTATGGCAATTCCAGGGGCAACAGGTGCCTGTGTCAGATCAGTTCAAATACCTGGGTGTTCAGTTTCATGCCACCCAAGGTGTGTCTACCTGCACGGAGGCTCTAGCAGCTGCAGGCAGCAGGGCAATGTGGGCAATGTTGGCTAGGTGCAAGGAGTATGGCGTCAGCAACCTGTCAATGCAAGTGCAACTATTCAACACGCTGGTTTCCCCCATTTTATGCTACTGCTCAGAGGTCTGGGGTCCAGCTCTGCTGAGACAACCTGGATCTGGTGCTGCTTTGGTCGGCAAGTTGCAGGACAATGTGGTTAGCAGAGTTTAGTACCTTTTTCTGCGCACTATTGCAGGTCGTGTCCGCAAATCAACTTGCTGCATGCTTTTGTTGAGGGAGCTTGGTGCCCAACCTTTGGTGTGCACTTGGTTGCGTGCAGCTTTGGCTACGTGGAACAGGGCTGTGGAGTTGGGTGACGCTTTCTTGTTGGGGCGAGCAATGCGTGAGAATTTGCGGCTGTCTCAGACGTCGAGCAGTGATAGTTTATGGTGCAGGCAGTTGCAGCGTGTGCTGTCTCACACAAATGATCATTCACGGCAGTTGACTGCAGTTATGCCGCGGCTACAAAGCTTTGTGGATCTGGATGCCAAAGTGGTATTAAGTGCATTTGAGGGGTGTTTGTATCAGCAGTGGCAGGGGTGCTCGCAAAATCCACGTGATGCTGTCACTGGGGCTGGAAGAATCAGTACATATGAACGATGGTTTGCTGCCTGCTCGGGATAACTTGCAGTCTGTGCGTCCTGAGTCTTGGTGCCCCCAACATGTGTTGCAGACCGCTGGGCCCAATAGGGAGCATGTTGGTTCTCTGGCTCGTTTCCGACGTGGTGCCCATGATCTGCGTGTATGCACTGGTAGGTGGCACCGTCCGCCATTGGTGCGGTCTGATCAAACATGCCAACGCCCTGGATGTCACTTGGGTCAGGTTGAGGACGAGTTTCACATTGTTTTTGAGTGTCCTTTATACGCGCCAGTTCGCGAGCGTTTTGCTTGCCTTTTTGAACCGTTTGGAGGTACGTCACAAACGTGGGGTAGTATAGCCTCTTGTCAGCCAGGTGGTTCGCATATGATGACCTTTATGCGGCAGCAACCTGCTCTTGTGGCCGCCTTTGTGCATTAATGCTATCTGGTGCGCTGCCACCCGGAGGCAGACCCTGAGTCCTTCTTGTCTTCGGTTTCTGTTGCTCAAGCAATCGATGCAGCGGACGCATTCTTCTCTGCTGATTCTTCTTTTCCTGATGACGATGATTTTTACTATGAGGTTTCTCCCCCAATGAGCCTCTCGTTGGCTCCTGAATGGGGTTCCCACTCCTTGTTCGGTGGAGCATGTAATGTAATGTAATGTTATTGAGAGACAGTAGTTACACGTGGGTCCAGTCACCATCTTACATGGTATGAGCCACCCCAAATGAGCACAGTGTCAAAGCCTGACAGAGCAAAGATGAGCGCACAATACACCAGATTGTGTCCACCCAGATACATTTATGCATGCATGCCAGCATGCCATTGCATGCATTTTGCAAACAATGCGTAGCATGGCATTTGTCTTCTTCATGCGGTTACTGGAATCAAGCATAGATCTGCTAGTAGCCGTGGTACCTTGAGAGCTCTGCCAGATTACAGTGATATGTATCTGAGGGGGTAGCGAGGGTGGGGGGTGGGGGGCAGCTATTACATATGTATATGGTGGGCAGCTGTTACATGCATGTGGCAACACAACATTGAATGATTGGCTTGAGTGCCAGCAGTAGTTGGTCGCTGGCTAAAATACCAAATTGCCATAATCACGCTGGCGGCACCCGCAGAGATGCACTATGCTGACAGTTCTCAATGTAACAAGAGCAAGCCATGAAGTCCAATCTTGATCAAGCGTGGACAGAGAGCTGCTGATCGTGCCATGTGTAGCAGCAAAGTATCGGAAAGGATGCGGCTGCAGTTATGAAAGTGTCGACACAACTCTCAATACAACAAGACAGTGATGAGCAGACTCTTCACAATGGATGCCATGGCTTATATGGCTGGCCCACTTTGCCAAATCATGACCTGCCGCACCCCCCCAATCTGACCAAACGGTCCAGCACCCACCACAAGGGGCCTTACTGAGCAGGGACTATGCAAGCATGGCTGATGCAGACAGTTGCCTTACATGGCATCATGTGCTTCACTTGAAAGGGAAGTTTCCCTACCAGAGAGAAGGCCCATGCAACAAAGCACCGCCGCGTGTTCTGTGGTGGCTGTGCCATTGCTGCAGCATGCGAGTACAGGCACGCTTCACATGCCAACAGACCTCGGACACAGCAGCCGCAGGCCAACAACGAGTGCAACTTTGGCAGCACATCACAACAAACTTTTACACCGCAGATATCTCATACAAGCACTTCAACCCCGGAGCACAGTACCACTATTATGCCTTGCAGCACGTGATGCCACCCAGTATCCAAGCACACTGCTTGCGCATCTACCTGTGTGCGCTGTGGGCCCTGCTGCCACGCCGTGTGGGCGCAGCACGCCTCCCTCTGTCAGGCAGCATTGTGAACGTGATCAGCGTGCATGGGGTGCCGGCTGAACGTGCCCTGCTTTGCTGCTCAGTAGCCAGGCCTGGCTGCCACCGCCTGCTCCACCACCAGTGTCCTGGCCACCTGCGGTGTGGCGCAACATGCTCGCAGGGCAGCCAGCGGGTGTGGAGGGTGTGCAAGGGCGCATGCCTGCCACTGGCCGCACATGCCAGGCTGCCGGCATGGCAGAGGTGAGTCAGCAACACAGGCGAGCAGAGTGAACAGAATGTTCAGCAAATGCGTGGGAGAGAAATATGCTGCTAGCACCACCAGCACTCTTGCCAGCAGCTGCCGCAGCCAGCTTCTTGCAAACCAGCTTGTGCCCTGCCTTCCAGTGCTGGCGCTGGCACTCTGCGTTGCACATGCGCACCTGCAGCCGCCACACACCTTGGCCTTGCCTGTCACCAGCTGCAGCTCACTCAGCTTGGCCAGGTTGGTGCAGGCAGCGTTGTTGCAGGCCCAGCCAACAAGCAGCGCGGCCGTCACTGCAACACCACATGCACGCAGCTGGCAGGGCAGGCTGTCACCCAACACGCGCTGCACCAGCGAGGCTGCTGCAGCCTCCATTTATGTTTTACTGGCTGCCTGCTAGTGCACCATCAGCAACGCAGCGCTGCAGTGCAGCAAACAGGCACTGCTGCAGCCGTTGCAGCAGCGGCATGCCGCCTTCATTGCTGCTGTCGTCTGCTGCCGCATCATCGCCAGGCAGCCGCATGCGGCGCAGCTGTGAGCCCAGCCATTGAACACTTGCAAATGCCAGAGGTAAACGCTGCTCAAAGAAAGCTGCATCGAGCATGCTGGCAACTGCTGGGCAGGCAGGCATGGACACCGCAGCAGCCTTGAGCAGCTGCTCCATTGCCTGCATAGGAGCACTGCTGCTGCTGCTGCTGCCATCGCTGAGAGCTGCCCCATCAGCCACATGCTCTGCGCTGCAACCGTCAGCCAGGGGCGTGAGCGCATTGGCGTGTTGCGCTCTGTGCCAGGAGATGCCACTGCTGCTTCTCACCCCTGTGGTGACTGCTGCTGGTGTTGCTAGTTTCGTTGGCCCTGCCAGGTCCACAAGCCACCAGCCTGCCTGCCGCAACAGCCTCAGCTGGCATAAGACATCCAAAAGCGCCTCCCAGAACGGCTGAGGTGCTCAGCAGGCACACCAGCCGCCGACATCGTCTGCACAACAGCATCAAACGTCTGTCTGCGGCGGATGCTCAGCTTGCCGCTTCTTGCTGCTGCGGTACAGCTCATCGAAGCACAGCAGCCGACCTTATCCAGTGCCAGGCATAGTCAGTGCTGCTGCTGCCGCTGCTGCGCTGCCGTCAGGTGTGCTGGCGGCACCTCCCTCTGCAGGCTGTGAGGGTGCAGCCGCCTGCAGGGCGCCGCATGTCACATGTTACATGCTGCAGCCAGACAGCAGCAACAGAGCGTGACGGCATCAAACAACATATTGGACATGCACAGCTGCCTTGCTGGGCAGCACTTGCGGCAAGCTGAGCGGCATTACGTGCAGCTGCTGAAGTAGCGGCTGGACAGGCACAGGTGCACCTGCGATAACCCTGCTGCCTCGCCTGGGTGTACACCACATACAACACCCCTCAAGCCCTGCAGCAGGCTTTACTCAGCAGTGACGTTGGCAGTGACATCATCCTGCCCCAGTGGCACGCCTGTCAAGTGCAGCACACAGGCATCCCAGCACAGTGCAGTGAACTATGCCAGCGAAGGGCTGGTCACCTGATTTAGCGCTCCACTAGCTCTAGCGACATCTGCGTAAACGTGTCTGTGTACTGCAGCAGCCCTTTAATGCAGCACTCCAGCATTGCGTTCCAATGTGTCCTGATCCAGACCGCAGCTGCTACCCCATTCTGTCCGCAGTTTGTGTGCATCGCCGCTGCCTTTGATCAGGGGCCAGTATGTGTCCAATCTGCTGTGCTGCATGTATGCTGTCAGAGATGGGTTGCTGCTGCTGCTGCTGCTGCTGCTGCTGCTGCTGCTGCTGCTGCTGCTGCTGCTGCTTCTGCTGTCGTTGATGAACAATCGCTGCAGAACGGCGTACCAGCTGCTTTTCATTGAAACCAGCTGCTCAGTGCCCCTGCAAAGGCATGAATGTTGACGAAAACGCAGTTGTGAAGCCAAGAATGCTCTGTACCAGAACTTGCTCAATTCAAATGAATGCACACAAAGGCCATATGTGATGCATCATGCAGTGCAGGTGTGCGTGTCGCAGGTCTTGCTCCCTTGCAAGCTCGAAAAGCATAGACCAGTATGTGATGCCTTCTTACGCGGTGCAATACGCAGGACAGCATGCATAGAAAGTTTGCAGGGTACCAAGCACTTGACCACGCACACAGCAAGCAGCAGATCTGCTTTAGATCAAGATTGTTGTTCTGGCACAAGCTCCTGAGGGATCGTGCATAGATGCGTGTATAATTAAACACCTGTAGAACAACCTCCCAAAGTCATCAAGTTACCAAGTTACCAAGTTACCAAAGTAGGGCCACTGGCCCACCCACTGAGGAGCCAAACAAAGAAACAGCCCCTCAAGGGATGGAGTTTCATCGTGCCCAAGTTGCAACTTGGGTCAATTGACGCCGGGCCAATTCTTGACAGCCACGCTTTGGCATGACTACCACAACGATTCGGCTAAGCCTACAGGTGGTCATGAACCAAGTGGTCGTGCAGCTTGAAAACACTCACCGATACAGGTTCAAACTTTGACCGTCAAACACATTACGGCACACTACGGCACTAATGTTCATCTCCGTAAAAAGCAACTTCAGCGTGTCTTGATCCTCTTGAAGTGTTCTGTGACTGATATCATGCAGGGAACAAATGCTGTCCAACACGACATGCCTGTTCGCATTCTGGATCCATGTTTGGGTGCTGGCAAAGCTAAGCTTGCGTTGGAGTTGTTATTGTTTGTGTGTTTGAGTAAGCTGCCATCATCCGCACCCATCACGTGCGACAAGCCCGCCTTGCTGCCATTGCTGATGCATACAGCAGGCGCTTGCCCGACAATAAACCCCTAAACAAGATGAATCTACATTATAGGTGTTGCAGCACATCTTGTTGAGCTGGCATCGCAAGTGAGCATTGTTTAGGATCGGCAGGTGCCTCACGGCGGGTGCAAGTTCAATTCGTTTTGCTGGACAGATGCAGCAGCGCTTGGCAGCGCCTGGCTCCGTGAACCCAATCAGGTCAGGCCAGTCACAGCCTGGTCATTAGTCCGGGCAGACTGGCAGCGTATTGCCAGGCAGCAGTAGTGCTGTGCTCACCATGCTCACTGGCTGTGCAAGGCACAAGCTGTGCCAGGCAACAGCAAAAGCATGGAGTGTTTCGTGTTGGAGTACACGCGGTCACTTCATGTCACTGTAAGGCCTGCATCCATGGCGGCACGATCAATCAGGAATGCTCCCTCATGTGCACAGCAGAACATGCTGCTGAAGCCAATGCTGCCTGCTCTCCCCTGCATCATGCCCTGCCCTTTTTGCCACACTGCCGCAGAGCTCTCCAGCTGCCTTGCACCATCAGCAGCAGCAAGCCCAGCAGCCAACAGGCGTGCAGCAGCAGCAGCAGTAGCATGTGTGGCTACGCCAAACCCTACCCTGCGCCTATCGGCTCGTCAATGTTCAAGGTCGAAGATCTGGCAGTCAATGAGCAGGATGTGCTGTCCCAGTCCTCGTTTGCATCCCTCAAGGGAACCATCCCTGCTGGCTTGCAACAACCCTGCAGCTGATGTGTTGCCCAACAGCCATGCAGCCAGCCCAGAGGCAGCAACACAGCTGTCAGCCGCGATACTTCCACCCATCCCTGCAGCTGCTACAGCTGGTACAGCCTTACGCAGCAGCACAGCAGAGACCGTGCAGCGGGGCGCATCACAGCGACTAGAGCCGCCAGGCACGGGTGCCATGGCCCTGGTCGTCACTGATGCGTTGTTGTCTGGGTGCACATGACTCGCGCGTGGCTACTGGTCGGTGGGAGAGGGCTGGCAACTCCTTGCTGCCTAGACATCAGCGGCTTTGCACCCGATGCGCTGCTGGCCAGGTTGAGGATGAGTTCCACGTGGTATTTGAGTGTGATGCTTACAAGCTAGTCCGGGAGCGCTTTTGGTGTCTGTTTGATGAGTTCGGTGGTTGGCAGAACCCAGATGCCTTAGCAAACCCGCGCGGGCGATGTCTGGCAGACTTTATGCGGCAAAGACAGAGTAGGGTTGCTGCTTTCATCCACAGTTGCTTACTGGTACGTAGCGATCCAGAGTTGGCACATTTGTTGCTTCCCAGTGATGGCATTACTAGTAGTGCTTCTGAAGTTACTGATTCTCTAAGTTCTGAGCTCTCTGAGCTTGTTGAGGTTGCAGTTTCTTTCGGTTGATGGTCTTCTTTTTAGTTTTGTGGACCCCATGAGCCTTGTTTGGCTCCTGTGCGGGTGGGCCAGTGGCCCTACTTTGGTAATTCGGTAATTTGGTAACAGCTACAGCATGCACATACAGCCCCCCAGCAGATGATGTGCATGATGCCAACAAACCATAAGGCACAGCTGCAGAACTGCATCAAGGGGCAGCTGTCATTTATGTGTGGCAGCACACAAATATTTATGTGATACTTGCATATTGACTATAAAACACAGTGCTAGTGTTCCGCCTTCCAGCACTTGCTGCAGCAGAGTAAAAGCAGAAATGGAAGGAGTCCGCACACTGCTTGGATATGTACCTATGCATCCTGTGGGCCCTGCTGCCTCATCATGTGGGCGTAGCACGCCTCTGCCTGTCAGACTCTTTGTAAAATTAAATAAGCGGGCATGGGGAGCCAGCGTGGTTTGATGTGCAATTCTGTGCTGTGACAGTGGTGGTAAAGTCAACACTAGTGGCGTGTTCCACCCCCGACAGCTCCTGCTGCCAGTTGGGCTTGTTTGACGCCAGTTCATGGCAAATCAGCGCTGCAGAATCGTTGAATCTCGGCTTTGTCAAGCAGCTATTCTCTACATGCGTGGGTTTGTGATCTTTTTGAACTGCATTATTGTCATCTGACAGCTGTCAAATGCGGCGGTGCCAAGGGTGATGGAGTGCCAATTACAAATCACTGTATCATTGCAAACGCACTTGCAGGCAACGGGTGGTGGCAGTAGCCATGGGCAAAGCTAGCTGATCCCACTGCAGATGCAATGTAACGACAATTGTCAGAGAGTCTGTGCGTCAAAAGCAGCAAACATAACGAGGCATAAACGGCTGCAGCTGGCTGGGACTTGTGCCACCAAACCGCTAAGTTGCAGCTAGGTAAGACGAACACAGAGACCACACAACAAGTCAACCATAGCTGCAGTGAGGTCCGGCAAATGCAGAATGTTGATCAATGCCTTCAACATGTAGAATGCATGCCAGCCAAAGCGCCAGCCTAAGCACCAGTGAAACAATGCGCTGCTACCAATGCCCAGTGCACAGCCGCCTTGCTTCAGCAGACAGCAATCAGCAGTTGATCTACTCAAGAAAGTCGGCTAGTCTGGATTGCAGCGCCTCCAGCTTCCAAGCAGCAGCAGCAGCCTCCAGCTTCCAAGCAGCAGCAACTGCTGCTGCTGCTGCTGCTGCTGCTAGCTATGCGCTCCCAGATCGCAGCTGCTGCCTTGACCACCTGCCAGGCTTGGCAAGCCATCGTGTAGAGCGGTAGCTGCACGCACTCGTTGCAGACAATGCAAGCTGCAAGACTCTGCTGCTGCCTGCTCATACTGACTGCACTGGCAGCTCATCCTCAAGGGCATCATACCTGTAAACGCAGCAGCAGCAGCAGCAGCAGCAGCAGCAGCAGCAGCAGCAGCAGCAGCAGCAGCAGCAGCAGCAGCAGCAGCAGCATCATCATCATCATCATCATCATCATCAGCATCCAGCAGCAGCAGCAGCAGCAGCAGCAGCAGCAGCAGCAGCAGCAGCATCATGACGACAACAGAAGCACACGAGGCGCAGCATAACAGCAGCAGCATGCAAAGGGAAGGAGCACCAAACTATCCATCAGTCAAACCAGGTATTCACCGGCGCTGTGCACCCTCTGCCTGTTCACACATGTTCCAGCTACGCTGAGGCAGTGCCTTGCAGGATGCTGCGTGCTGTGCTG
The DNA here is from genome assembly GCA_014080715.1 of Scenedesmus sp. NREL 46B-D3. Lineage (NCBI taxonomy): Eukaryota > Viridiplantae > Chlorophyta > Chlorophyceae > Sphaeropleales > Scenedesmaceae > Scenedesmus > Scenedesmus sp. NREL 46B-D3. Next base: position 4,931 of record JACERP010000658.1, on the reverse strand, counting down.
GGTGGAGCAGGGCGGTCAGCCATCACGCATGTTGCAGCAGCCAGCCCACCTGAACGTGAAATTCTCCTTGCGTCTGTAGCACCAGCCGCTCTGCAGGTCATCGTGCATCACCTGCGCAGCGGCACCAGACAAAACACGCAGGCAGCGAGCACAACAGCATGGCCACAACCCACGATGTTCAACGCCTTGATCATGATTGAGAGCAGCAGATCCAGCAGTGTAGAAACCACACTGCTGCTCCGCACAAACTTCTGCAGACACGTACCACCACAGACTCACCAACATGCGGTACAATTGATGCCACGCATGCTAGAAAGCAGCCAGCCCAGCACAAATGCTCACGCAATAAGAACACATTGACGAAACTCACATAGCGGCATCATTCCTTGCAAGCGTGCGACCACTTCAGCATTGCAGCAAGCACCAACACAGGCAACAAAAGACGCCCATGTCACTCATATGGTGGTTACATTGCGTGGCAGCATGCAACCAGCGCAACCCGCGGGCACCAAAACAAGCAACCAATCATGCCCATGCCACTGTTAGTGCAGACAAGGACATATGCTAGCAGGCAATCAGCCCTGACTGCGAAACCGTGTCACAGGACCACCACACACTCAGTACGTTGTCAACATGCTCGTGGCCGCGTCCTTCCGCACCCTATGCCACACTCTGCGCCGACTCACGTGGTAGTCAAAGTACACGTATGTGCCCTGCTCGTACTCCTCGCTGGTCACGCTGGGCTCAGCGTACCGCTGGAACCACGCGTTGTGGTGCTTGTGGTAGCGCCACGACTGGCGCTTCAGCTCCTGCAGGCAGTGACGCGCAGCACAGCAGACAGTGGCCAGGCAGAGATGCCCGCATCAGCACCACCAGGGGAGATGCGGCAGCCACTCTGGCAAGAAACACGTCAGGCACCTCCTGTGGCAGCAACACCAAGAACTTCCAGAAGTGCAGCAGCAGCTGCAGCAGGACGTGTCGTGAACATCACGCACCACTGACAGGCGACACTCCCGTGCTGCCGATTGTTGCGCACAAGCAGGCAGTGCTGCTGTGGTCGTCACGAAGTGGAGCCACAGGCTTTCAAACAGCAAAGCTCCCACGCTGCGGCATTGCATGTTTGTCGCCCAGAACGGTTTGCGGGGTTTGAGCTGGCCGCTGGAAGCCTGCAGCCGCACCCTGAAACCTACACCTGCCTTTACTGTTGGACCTCTGGTGGCAGGCACTTGCTTGCGCTGGTGCTGTCCAAACAGCAGCCGGATGGACGAAGCGTCCAAGATGCGTCGCTCAATGTCCAACAGTACTTGCTGGCAGCTGAAAAGAAACCTGATCGATTGTTCAACTGATTGGTTGCCGAGCGGCGAAGGCAGCCAGTCAGCCGGCCCCACCCCACCAGGCGCCGCACCTGTGCCGCGAGGTACTGTTGGTACGTGTCCGGCTGGTAATAGAACGCGAAGAACAGCGCCTCGGGGTCCATCTTGCGGAACAGCCCGGGGGCGCTGATCACGTCGGGCTGGCTCTTGGGGTAGCTGGCGGGGCCCACGATGGGGTGGCGCGGCTTGGGCCTGTGCCAGTCCGAGTCGGACGGCTGCGGCAGCGCCGACCTGCGAGGGGGCAACACGCACGTGCATGTCCAGACGCGTGAGCAACGGGCTCGCTTGCTGCGCCGTGGAGCGCTGCAGCAGGTGCAGCGCAGAGCAGGGCAGCGTGCGCCGACTGCTGGCCTGCGACAGGCTGACGCGGCAGCGCAGAGTCGCAAACCAGCAGCACGAGGGGGAGAGGGAGAGACATGGATCAGGCGTGCCGCGCCGCGGCAGAAAACATCATTTTCATATGCCTTCTGGTGAAGCTGCGCAGGTTGTAGGTTGCAGATTGCACGCACACGTTTCACGCAGGCTTCCAACACGCGCAGTGCTGTTGGTCCAAGGACGCTGCGCAGCTATGGCTGCTCCTGTAGCTGCTGCGACCATGGCAAGGCGCAACACCGCACCAGGCCGTGTGCACGGCTGGGGCACGGCACGCACCTCATGCAGGCCTCCAGCACAGGCAACGCGGTTGCGCTGCGTGGCACCTGGCTGTGCATGGCGGTGCCCAGCCCGAGCTCCGCAGCAGCCAGCCGCGACCAGCCCTCGAGCACGACAGAGCCGGCAGCACCCTCCAGCAGCGCAGGACCACCTGCTGCCGCCACCGCCGCTGCTGCTGTCCTTGTATCCCCAGCAGCTGCAGCAGCAGCCGGCTGCTGCAGACCGTTCGCTGCTAATGCTGCAGAAGCGTCTGGCGCTGCTGCTGGCTGCTGCTTGTCACCTGCTGCTGCAGCTGCAGCTGCAGGTGCGCCTGGGCCTGGTGCCTTGCCGCCGCCGCCACCTCCTCCTGCTGCTGGTGGTGGTAGGCCCTTGGCAAGCACTGCTGCTGCAGTGGGTGCCGGGCCTTGCTGCTGCTGCTGCTGCTGCTGCTGGCAGCGCCAGCTGGCCCTGCTGCTGCAGGGGCGCCGGCAGCTGCTGCCTTTGCCGACTCTGGTAGGCCAGCCATCCAAGCACCAAGCCTGCCACCAGACGGTGCCCCTGGTGATGGCGCACCACCTGCTGCTGCTGCTGCTGCTGCCGGGGATGCAACACCCGGTGCCTGCCCCTGCTGCTGCGGTGCCTGCTGCTGCTGCTGTTGCTGCTGCTGTGCTTGCTGCTGCTGTGCCTGCTGCTGCTGTGCCTGCTGCTGCTGTGCCTGCTGCTGCTGTGCGGCTGCCAGCGCATCCTGCTGCTGCTGCGCCTGCTGCGCTTGCTGCTGCTGTTGCGCCGCTTGCTGTGCTGCAAGCTGCTGCTGCTGCTGTTGTTGTTGCTGCTGCTGCTCCAGCTTTTGCTGCTGTTCCCTTACACCAGCACCCACCAGTGCTGCTAATGTGACACCAGCTGGGCGTCCACCTGTTGCTGCTGCCGCTGGCGCTGTTGGTGTTGGACCCGCAGCTGCAGGCGGGGGTGGTGGTGCAGCTGCTGCTGCTGCGGGGGTGGCTGCTGCAGGGGTTGCTGCTGGTCCATTCTGTGATGCTGCCGGTCCGTGATCTGCTGGGAAGCCTGCTGCGCCTGCTGCTGCTGTGCTGCCTGAACCACCGCGCACCTGCGATCGCAGTCCCAGAGATACAGCAACGCAGGCGACGCATTCAATTGGCTTCACTGGCACGCACCTATCAGGCAAGGTGGGATTTTTACAATTTGAGGTCTGAAGACGGTTGAAAATCCCAGGCAAACATGCTGCTGCGCACAGCTGATACGGCAGTAGTGCTGCTGCGCGCGTGACGACAAGAGCTGCAGAACCAGCTGCGTGCACTGCCGCCGCATCCCCGCCCACCTGCTGTGCCGGGCTGGGCGGCACCTCCCCGGACGGCCGTGGCGTCAGCTGCATGCGCGGCGACGGCGGCACAACAGCCCCCGGCGCAGACGCGGCAGCAGCACCACCAGCAGCAGCGGCACTGCCGGGCGGCTGTATCGGCGGCTGCGGGACCCCAAGCGGCGAGGGTGGCGGCATGGGTGCTGATCCGACGCTGCTGAGGGGTGGCGGCCGCGGCGTGCCATGCGGGCCCGACTTGGGGCGCTCCTCCTCCTCCAGCTGCTTCAGACTGCGGGCGGGCGTGCAGTTGGGTGCGAACATCACCACGAGCTGTGTGAGCAGTGTATGTTTGATGTCATGGTGTAAAGTGAAGGTCATCCAGAAGGTCATCCAGAAGCCCAGCTAACCATTCACGCACAAGACAGGGCAGACCAGTGCCACTGCAGCCGCGCCGCCGGCCGACGGTACCTGCTTCTGCATGCCGCACCGGCCACCTCACTCAGCTCAGGCACACCAGCTGCACTCACTTGCTGTTGCCTTGCGCAATGAGCTGCGCTTTGACAGCTGCTGCTGCCGCACGCTCCCGCTCCCGCTCCTTCTCCTTCTCACGCTCGTCATCATCCTGCAAGCACCCCATATGATGCAAGCAGGCAGGCAGGCAGGCAGGCAGGCAAGCAGACAGGCTCAGCAAACGAGCGTATGCGGTGTACGCCTTGAGCACGCCGTGCGCTCCCCCTCTGGGTGTCACACTCACTGGCGCCCTGCAGGCGTACCTTTCAACAGAGTGTGCATCTCGCACAGCAGACGGCTGATGTGCCATGCAACCTGACAGGCAGCTGCTGCATGGCAAAATTGCAGGCTAAATCCCCGCCCTCGTCGCTGCTGCTGCCGTCATTAAGGCAGGCGCCTGCACAACTTCCGCAGCACTCAGCACTTCCTGCACCCCTCCTCGCCAGTGCCACTGCAGCATGAGCGCTGCTGGCCGTCCCACAAACTGAGGTGCCGCACTGCCTTCCTGCAAGTCATCGCTGCTACAAGCATTGTCCAGGCACCCCATCTGGCATCTCCCCGCTGCCCTTGGCCTTGCCATCCTTCTCAACAAAGCACCGCTACTGCTTCTGACGTTCCAGCGCAAGTGTGCGACCCATGCGCTGCCTCACTCAAGTGTTTTGCCGAGCGCCCAACATGCAAATGTGGCCACACCACCCACCTTGGCACCGCCCCCGCTGCCCTTGGCCTTGCTGTCCTTGCCCTTGACGTTCATGTGGCCGCCGGCGCTGCTGCTGAGGGAGGCTGCTGGTGCTGCCGCCTCAACCGCCTCCAGCCTGTCTGCTATGTCGCAGTACATGTCGTCTGTGTTGTCATAGTGCTCCTCAAGCTCCATGCCCTGCAGAGACAACCAGCAGTCGTGACAACAGTTGCTCTGTCAGTAACATTGTGTCAGTGACGAGCACACAGGGTTGTCGGTGCATTATGCACAGCAGTCTGTGTCGTTTGTGTTGTATTATTGTTCTTTGACCTCCAAGCCCTGCAACAGCTATATCCGTGAAGTGCGGCTTCATGTATATAGTCAGCTACCGGCAGCACGCAGCAGTGCACGCCGCCTGCTGCAT
>JACERP010000657.1:0-44328 GCA_014080715.1 Scenedesmus sp. NREL 46B-D3 | reverse complement strand
GGCGCCCGGCACCAGCCCTGCGGCGCCCGCCAGGATCTCGCCCGCCTTGGACATGTAGGCGACCAGCAGTGCATAGTGCAGGAAGACGTAGGCAGCGGAGGAAGCCAGGGCCCCTGCAACGTGGCGGTGTGGCAGCAGCAGCAGCAGCAGCAGCAGCAGCAGCAGTGCACCTGAGATGCTTGAGCAGCGGCTGGGCAGTGACATGTACGCAGACACCACAAGCAACATGCGGTGCGGGGGAGGCAGGCTGCACAGGCAGGCAGGGCGCCATGTGCATTCAGGTGCAGCAGGCAGATGGTAGCAGGCTCAGGTGCTGGCTGCGACACGGGGTCAGTGGAACTCCACGCTGCATTGGGTTGGCAAGGACAAAGCAGGCCCTGGCCACAGACGCCAAGTAGATAAGTCAATCGCGTTCAGAGACCAGAACTGAACAGAAAGCGGTGCCGACTGCTGGTACTTGGCAGCAGCAGCGCGTGCCTGCTCGCTCGGCTGCACCCTCTCACGTCTGTGGGGACAGGAGAGCAGCACACGAGCCCTGGCACGGTGCAGCGGCCCCACCTGCTCCCCCAGAGTGGCGCGTGCCATGGTGATGACGCTGAGCCCGCCCACCCTGCCGCGCATGACGCCCAGGTTGACCTCAGCCACGAGCAGACCTGCAGACACCACCACCTGGTGAGGCAGGCTGCATAGGCTGCACCCCGGACCCTGCGCACCACAACCCAAGATACCTTGTGCCTTCCAAGCCACCAAGCCAACCATCACCGGCTTTGGCAGCACCAGCACCAGCGGCATGTTGAGGCAGTGCTTGATCTGATGGTTGGATGGGAGGCGACGGCATGCCCGCAGGTCATGCGCTGGCAGCCGCGCATGCACCAGCTGTGCAAAAAAACTGCAGGCAGGCCATCATTGCGCTGCGCTGCAAGCAAGACGGCAATGCGGCTCAACAAAGGGCAGCCTGGCGCCCATGACAAGCTGCTGCTGCTGCCGGCCTCAAGCCGTGCTGTGACATTGCTGCTGAGCAGTCACGCAGACCTGTTGCTGCACTGAACAGGCACACGAGCGTCAGCGTCGCGGCTGACGGCACAAACCCGCATCCTGCGTCACTGCCGGCAGCGCCTGCGGGGCAGGGATTGCAGGGTGCTTGTCAGCGCAACCAGGCTGTGCCGGCAGCTGGTAGGTGCCCACAGACAGGCACTTCAACTGCTGCTGCTGCTGCTGCTGCTGCTGTGCATGCAGGCTGGTGTGCCTAGTCAAAGCGCTGTGTGCACACTGGTTTCTTGCATCAAGGAGCTGCTGTGTTTGGCTGTTGGGGTGTGCAGCGGCCGGAGCTGAGGCAGCCTAGCTGCTTCTACACCACAGCAGCTGTGCGTGTGCAATTGTTGTGAACATGAGCAGCAGCAGAGCCTTGACGACGGCGGCACCCACCAGAATGCCTGCAAACAGCGCAACATGAGCAGCAGACTCAACACGACACGGGCCGCTGGCACTGCAGCTACTGCTTATCAACAAGCAGAGGTGGTTGCATTATGTGCTGATGATACACACCAATGGCGGCGTCTCTTTCGTGCGGCAGCGTTGTGCTGCACAATGCAGCTGCACCCTCCAAGCCCGCTCACCTGCCCCGACGGTCGTGCCCGCCACAAGCATGGCACTGCCGAAAACGCTCCCCGGGTCGTGCTTCAGGTCGCGGTCCAAGTTGCTGAACATGCAGCCGCGCGCTGCTCGCTGCTGCTGCTGTGCCTGCGCCTGTGGCGGAGGCTCCTGCTGCTGAGCAGCCCCTGCTCGCCATACTGGCTTGCAGACCGCAGGTGACAAGCGTGGTAGCAAGACACTACGACGTGCATGGCGTATGCTGGTTTGCGCGCGCGCCATGTGGCCGAGCATCCTGTGTGTGCAGAAGCTGCTGACAGCCCATCCACTGCCAGTAGCGGCTACTGCAGTCGCTGCTGTTGAAGGAAAATTCAGGCAAGAGAGCGCATTGCTCTCCAGTGTGTGCTTTGTCAACCGATGTAGATGCACATACTTGTCTGGCCAGAAACCGTACCAGAGCAGCAGCAGCAGCAGCAGCAGCAGCAGCAGCAGTAGCAGCAGAAGCACTATACTTGAATAAAGCCTAATGTAGCTGCTGCATGTGCTAGCTGCGTGGTACACTCTGTGTTGCACCTACACGCAGAAAGCAGCAAAACCAATGGTACTTGGAGCCCTTGCAGGGCTGAACTAGAAATCACCAGCAACACCCGTGTCACCAGGCCGAGGTCACTTGCAAGAACTACTCATCTAACAGTTCTGCCCACTTCTGTCCGTATACGAACGACGATAACGCTGTTTATCACAACGAGCAAACCTAAATTCATTTATAGTGTCTTACCATGGGCACCTAAAAGTTCAGGTGAGAAAGTCAGTGAGCAGAGGCGTGGGTTCAAGGAAGGAAGGATACGGTCAAGGGGCAAACCATTTTTTTGTGATGTTCAATTGGTTTATTTTGCTGACGACGCATCACGCTCAGCGCTGTCATGTTCCTCTACGCTATGACGAGTCGCCCCTTCAAACAGCAAACATCCTTTTCCCCGGCTCACCCGCATCAGGACGAGTTACGACGATACCTGTAGAAAATGAACCTCATAGCAATGATTGATACGGAGTAGCGGGACCATCGCTGTCCAGCGGCACAATGCGGGCGCAGCAGCGGCCCGGCTTGTGGATAATGTACCTAATCATAGCTCTATTTGCACAGACACGAATTGCGCATGCTGCAACTTACCTCCGGACAGCGACATCAATGCGGAGGACTGGACGGATCCCGAGTGGTGCGCAGGGAGCTTAGTTTGGGTCGTAATTCGCTCAACATGCCTATATTCTGCACCTGAACAGGCTTTGAGTCACCGGCTACATCACAGGTCATGATTGCCGCTGCGCTTTGCAGGCGGACCAGAAGCGGACATCACAGGAGCTTGCTTGGCGCAACAGATTGCAGTGATGCCCGCTGGAGCTTTTTGTGCGGCAGGGTGCAGATCTGGTCCAGCTTGCAGACGGTGAGGGGTCCTGGCACTCACGCACTTCTCTTGCTCCGCGCGATGCAGGGCGAGCTTTCTGAACATAGCTGTTCGTTTGCAGGCCACACTGCAGAAGACAAAAAGGCTCTTGTCGCCAGCCTACGTGCAGATGGAGCCGTGATCAGTGGATACTTGCCCCGCGACACATGGCTGGTGGTGGCTCGACTTTTGGACCTGCGCAGCAGTGTTTACAGCAAGCATGTATGGTGAGCAACCGCGTGCTAAACTTGCACATCTCCTCGTTTGGAGCACTGCATTTGCTGTTGTCCCACCGCTATGCCTGCTTCCACGCAGCAGCAGGCCATCAGTACAGCCTGAACACTGAACTGTGGGGACACTTCAGTCAGCAACGGGGCATGCCTCAAGGTTCGCTTGCATTATTCGCTATGCTGTTGTTTCTGCAGTCAGGATTGCAGAAGACCAGCAGGTATCAGCATCAACAGCAGAGGTGAACAGCAGTGCTGATGTACTGCTACTTCATGGGTTTCAGTTTGCTGCTGTACTGCTTTTCTTTTCCTGCAGCTGCCATTTTCTCCAGAGTACAAGGTAGCTCCGGAATGGCACCCAGTGCTTGAGCTTGTTGAGCAGCAGCACAAGCAGCACCTCAGCAGCGAGCACCAGCGCGCGACAGCTGCCACGCGGCACGTGCAGCTGCACCGGCAAGTGCTGGAGCACTCGCTGGTACAGCAGCTGCAGCTGCACACACCAGAGCAGCACCATTGGCGTGGCGCAGGTGCAGGTGCAGCAGTGGCAGACGCAGTGGTAGAGCAGCTTGCAGAGAACCCTGCAAAGCTGCTGGTTGGGGTCAACTTTCCGCATGTCCCAGACGCCGAACTGCACCGGCTTGGTGTGGAGCCAGGAACCTTCAACCCTGCAGCAGCTGCTGCTGTGGACTGGCAGGCACCTCTTTCGCAGCTGGTTGCTGCAGACGGGCGCTGTCAGCACCACATGCAGCTGTGCCAGCCTGAATTGCTTGCACGCAGCAGGATGGAGCTGAACATTGCAGTGTGCCCACAGGTGAGCAGCAGCGCAGTGATGCATCTAGCAGCCGTGTACCTTGGACCCCAGCAGCGTAGCAGCAGCAGCGTAGCAGCAGCAGCGTAGCAGCAGCAGCAGCAGCAGCAGCAGTTGGCGTTAGAGGCTACTGTGGCAGCAGACTGTTCAAGCCTGCACAGCAATGCCAGCTACATGATGATGTGGCTGGCAGAGGGAAGCACAGCAGCAGTACAGCATCAGCACGGTGCGCTGCAAGGATACAACCAGTAGTTCAGCAACTGCTGCTGCCTGTTCATTGTCACCACACAGACAGCTTGTAAAGCTTGGCAGCTTGTAAAAATCCATGACACTGGCCAGCTTTCAGCAGCCGCACACAGCCGCAACAGGAGGCGAGGCATCACAGTCGCAGTTGGCCGGATGCGTTCGTCGCGCCCCGGCACATGCGTCACCACTCACGCCGCCAAGCAGGTGTCGTGCTATTGCCGCTGTTGCCGCTGTTGCCTGTGCCGCCTTGCAGGACCTCTCGGAGGTGCTGCACTGGCTGTCTGGCCAGGCTGCGGTGCACTGGCTCGCGCCACGGCCGCGGCTGCGCCTGCAGAACGCCATCGCCAGCATGATCGTGCAGGTGAGCCCCAGGGACAGCACCACGCAGCAGGCGCCAGCCTGTGGCCAGGAGTCGCAGGTGTCGGCAGCAGGAGCAGCAGTGATTCTTCTCGGTACTGCTCCAGCTGCAAACAGGCCACTTGCAACTGTTGTGGCTGGCAAGCAGGAGCACTTTGTATCGGCACTTGCAGTTGCGATGGGCGCCGCAGCCGGCTGTGATTCCATTCACAGCATCACCTCTTGGCAGGTGCTGTGCTCGTGTTCAGCTGCCACCCCTGGCACGCCTGCGCACCTCCATCGCCTGCAGAACAACGGCATCCAGCCAACGGCGGACTACAAGGCGCCAGACGCGCACTTCTTCTGGCAGGCTGGCCTGGACGGCAAGGGCCAAGTCGTGGGCATAGGCGACTCAGGCATCGACATGAACAGCTGCTTCTTCAGGGACCCTGCGAACCCCTTCAACCCCCCGACCGACGGCAAGGAGTGGATCTCGCCGAACCACCGGAAGGTGGTGTACTACTACGGCATTGCCGACACAACGTTCAGGGACCAAGTAGGGCACGGCACGCACACGGGCGGCTCGATCGTGGGTGAGGATGCTGCCGACCCTACGAGCAAGGCCACAGGCGGCGCAAAGGGTGCCAAGCTGGCCTTTGTGGACATCAGCATGCAGCCGACGCAGGTGAATGCACCGCAGGAGCTGGACACGGAGTACTTCCCCAAGATGTATGCACAAGGCGCCCGCATCTTTTCAGGTGGGTGCTGACATGAGTGGGACGCGGCACAAGCAAGAATCAGCACAGCAGTGTTGGCGTTGCTGTGAGCGTGTGGCATGTTTTACGGCTCCCTGCAGTGCTACATAGGGATGCAGGTCGCAGCAGGGATGGTTGCACCAGCAGGCCACCCAGCCGCTGCTGCAGCAAGAAGATGTGTGCGCATGTATGGAAGCTGGCAGTTGGTTGGAGCCTCTGCTTGTCAGCATCTTAGATAGCACTGTTGTCAGCCCAGGCTTGGCTGCCTGGCTCTGCGCTCACGAGCGCGCCGTGCCTGCTGCCCGCAGACTCGTGGGGATCAGGCAACGCTGAGTACGACCTGCAGTCCAGCAGGGTGGACGCCTGGCTGCACAGCAACCAGGACTGCGTCAGCCACTTTGCCGCCGGCAACTACGGCGAGAGCGACAACCTGGACACCACCATCACATCGCCGGGCGTCGCCAAGAACGTCGTCACGGTCGGCGCCACCAAGTCCATGCAGCCAAACTACCTGAGTCAAACGATTGCGCCTGTGTTCCTGATGTTGGTTGAGGTCAACCGTACCGGCAAGGTCGCGCAGTTCATTAACGTGCGGCTGGTCAAGGCAGACTTTGGGGGTGACGGCACAGCCCTGTCCGGCAAGGGCCTGAGGATGGTGCGCGCCTCGCCGCCCGCCGCGTGTGGCTCGCTGGACGATGCTGCAAGCGGGAAGTACAAGGACGCGATCGTGCTGGCGCACAGGGGCACCTGCTTCTTCTCCGAGAAGATGGCTGCGGGCAGTGCTGCTGGCGCTGCGGCTGTGGTGATCATCAACGACAGGTGCGAGGGCTGCGTGGGGCGTACGTGCGTGCATGTGCATGTGTGTGTATCCGTGGGGCGTCTCTTTGTTTGATGTTGGGTGCTTCATCAGTGCGGGTGGATGCCTCACGGCAGCTGCCCAGCTGGCGGCGCGTGAGATGACCTGCCACCGGCGAGCAGCAGCAGCAGATTTTGTTTTTTTGTGGTATGATCAATGACCAGCACATTTATAAGACATCGTAAAGCTGCTGCTGGTGGCAGGCGCGTTTGCATAGCGTGTCCTGCACAGCCCCACAATGCTGCCCTCCGTGTGTGCCGACCTGCTGCCCCCTCCCGCTGTCTGCTCCCCTCACAGGCCTGGCGGCTACTTCAAGATGGATGCGCAGGACGGCCAGGTCCTGGGCACTGATTCCATCAGCCTGCTGGCCGTCACGCAGCGCCTGGGGGAAGAAATCTGGAGCCTGTTTGACAACGCCAATTCCATAGCAGCCACCATCGAACGCTACACAGACACGTGGGAAGCATTTGAAGACATCGCTGCCTTTTCTTCATTTGGGCCTGCAAAGGACGGCCGCATCAAGCCCGACATTGTGTGCCCCGGCGAGCTGACTTCTGCATCCAGCAGTCAAAGCGGGCTCTCGACTGATCAGCAGACGTGCCAGATCGGCCGCAAGTCCGGGACAAGCATGGCCACACCCATGGTGGCTGGGCATGCGGCGATCATCCGGCAATACTTCATGGACGGGTTCTATCCGACTGGCGCTGCAAACGCGGCTGACACGTACGTGCCGTCGGGGCCGCTGATCAAGGCCGTCATGATGGGAGGTGCATGCGACATGAAGGGCAACACGGAGGCGTATCTGCCCCTGGAGGACTCCCCGAGCATGCGCCAGGGCTTTGGCCGGCTGTGCCTCTGCAGCTCGCTCAGGCTGGCGGGCAAGTGCAGCACCAACGTGCAGGTGTGTTGTGCACCCTGATGCCATCAGCTTGCAGCTGGTCACTCGCAGCACGGCTGCCAACTTTAAGCAGCTTTCACTGATGGAGCTGCTGCAGATGCACTGGATGGTGTGTTGGAGTACCACGCTGTCAGTGCCTGTTTGCATGCAGCGGTGGAACTTTCCTTGCAAAACAGACATGCAGCAAGGACCCTGCTGCTGCCTTAACTCCAGCCTGCCTGCTGCGCCCTCCTTTTGTCAGCAGTGATGCACATCATGGCTGCTGCTCTGGTATGTTCCTGCCTCTCCTGCCCACCTGCTGTGCCGTGTTTGTGTTGATCGCGCTATCAGGTGGTGGACCGTGCAACCATCACAGACAAAGAGACCCACAAGTACTGCATCCGCTCGATCGGCGGCGACATTCGCATCATGCTTGTGTGGTATGACCCTCCGGCGGCCGTCAGCACTGGCGACGGCGCCTCCCCCACACTGATCAACGACCTGGACCTGGTCGTCACGTCAGCGGGCATGGGTGGTCAGACGCTGTTCGGCAACCAAGGACAAACCAAGGACTCGGTCAACACAGCGGAGCGCGTGTGGCTGCGTGACGTGCCGGCAGGTGGCGTGGAGATCAGCGTCAGCGCAGCAATCAACGTGCCGGACGGCACACCACAGAACTACTCGCTGGTGGTGCAGGGTGCGTTTGCTGGTGAGCTGGCGAGTCCGTTCAACCCCGACCCCGCTGCCAAGGCTGCCACACCCGGCAGCTGCCCAGCGCAGCTGATGCTGTCCACAGCACCAGCCGCGGATGCAGCAGGCGCCATCGCAGCAGCCGCTCTGACGACCATGGCGGCACCAGCAGACGTCACGACAGCGGTGAGCGCCATGGTCGTGCAGGAATCTGCGGCAGCGCCAGGTGCCGTGGAGAGGGGCACGGCAGGCGCAGAAGACCCTGCCATCAAAACGCTACCAGAGGCAGGCGATGCAGCAGCATCGCCGGCTGTTGAAGCCGTGCCGGAGTCGCCATCGCCCTCCCCGGGCGTGGACAGCAGCGCACTGGTCGGCATGCTCATCAGCACCATGACGACAGCAGTGGCGTCCCCCGTGCCAGCTGGCAGGCGGCTGACGTGGCTGCCCAGCCCACCGGCTGCAGCGACCTTGCGGCTGCCAGCAAGGGTGTGCCACTTTCTGTCGGCTGTTGGCCTTGTACCCGAGCGCACTGCTGCTCCCGAGGGCGGCCGAGTCCTGGATGTATCTCTGGGCGCGCTGGTGGTGGTGGTGGGTGCTGGCCTGCTGCTGGCGGTCGCGGCCCTGTTTGTGAGGCCTTCGTTGCGGCGCCAAGGTGTCAGCCGCACTACAAGCCTCACCACGGCGTTGCACGAAGATCTGCACGTAAAGTCATGCATGATTGCAGGCACGAAGCGAGGCAACAATGAGCTGCTGCTTGAGCACCTGCTGCCAGCTGAAAGCGTTGATGCAGCAGCAGCGGCGGCTGGAGGGCCTAGCCGCAGCAGCAGCAGGGCGCTCAACCAGGCCACCAGCAGCATCCTGGACAACACCCCCACCACCAGCGGCACATGCAGCAGCGAATCCAGCACCCCCACATCACCCACCGCGCCGCGCTGCAGCAGCCCGTTCATGCAAGGACGTCTGCCCCCAACATGGTCGGGCGGCAGGCTGCTGCCTAGCGCAAGTTCTTGCCCAGGCTCGTTTTCCTTTGCAGCCCCGCAGCAATCAGAAGCAGCAGAGCACAATGGCGGCATCAGCTTCAGCTTCAGCCACATGGAAGGTGCTGCTGCGCCTGTGGCAGCAGCTGCACCGCCACCACAGCATGCTGGCAGGCCATCCCGTCACAGCTACAGCTTCACAGCCGGGCCAGCCCTGCAGCCTGCTGCGCTGCCGCCCTGGCTAGCACTGATGTCCGCGAGCATGGATGTTCAGGGGCAGTGCACGCAGCAGGTTCGTTCAAGCAGCGCCCCTGGGCTGCCCCCTCAGGTGCCCCTGCAGCAGCAGCAGCAGCAGCAGCAGGGAGCAGGTTCACTGCTGCAGGGCAGAAGTTGTCCGCTGCTGTCACAGCAGCAGGCGGCAGCTGCGAGGCCGATGAGCCGATCCAGCAGCTTCACACTGGCAGTCAGCAGCAGCAAGCAGCAGCAGGCGGCAGAGGCGACGCCAGCAGGGGTGCTGACGTGGCACGATGCGGAGGCGTCCAAGGACCAGCAAGACGTCACATGCAGCTGAGACAGGCTGCTGCTGCGCCAGTGTACATCCGCCTGTTGAGCACAAGACACATGGCCAAGCCCTGCGTGAGCACTGCCTCCCTGCTGGCAGCGACCTGCTGGCTGTTGTGTTGAGCACTGGGCCGTGGTCTGACGCAAATGTACCGAGGCTGGCCGGCAATCAGCGTCGGCACATGCTGAGGGTGTTGGCTGGACTGCTCCTCCACTCGAGAATGCCGGTGGCAACTTTCAATTGCTGCACATCAACCTTGTCATGGGTCGACTGGTGGCTGCGGAATGGGTGGCATGGCCACTGCCGAATGAGGTTGGGTTGTCATCTCTACCGTGTGTACAGTTGTTTGTACAGCTGTCCGTGTGTTGTCCAGTATTTGCGCAAGGATGGCAGAACAACATCAGTGCCACCTGGCTCAAAGTGATATGTGCTGAAGGTTGACACACATCTGTTTCGCACATTGCGCTGCTTACATGCTGTTGTAATACTTTCATTGCTGGCCCCTCGCCAAGCAGCGGGGGGCACAGCTTGCGCCAAGACCTCAAGCCAGCTGCAGCGGCAGCACAGCAACCACTGCAGCAGTTTTTCACAGCTGTTGCAACAAACAGTGGTCTTTTACACTTCCAGCAACCTTTCTGAGCACGTGCTTTCTTTAATGCTGCACTTGTGCATGCATGTGTGCTGCTAGCTGTGCTCTGCGCTTGGACTCGCGGCTGCTTGTTCCATCGCCTGCACATGGTGCATCACGTGTCGTGTCCAGCTCAGAGCATCATGTGTGTCGTGTCCAGCTCAGAGCAGGCCTCAGGCCTGTTGTTGAGGGCTGCTGAAAAAGTTTCTGGGCAGGCAAGGCCTGGTGACATCTTCTCCCCGTGGCAGCTGCTTGGTTTGGCAGCTGCGTGAAGTTGTCATAAGATGCGCGTGGCCCTGCATGACACCCACAACTCGCTAGGACAGCCACTGCTTGCGCCACAGGCACCATGCATCACAGGGCGCTCGGCAGCGCTTCTGCAGCCGTGTCCTGCACATGCACACCATCCCCCCCCCCCAACAGCTTGCTTCTTGGCTTGTACTGAAGGTCGTAAGCATGCTCGCTGGCAGTTTTGTGTTTGCCTGCATGCCTGCTTCCCAGGCGGCACAGGGGGTTTGGTTGCGCGACTGTTGATGGTGCAGCTCTCACACTGTCAGGCGCGGGTGAGCCGCGCTGCTCGCCCCCTACACACTTGACGTTGCTTGGCAGGTAGCCCATGAAATGGACAGCACTGCATGCAACGCAGAGCAGTAGTGTTTTAGCTGCAGCAGTCATACACGTGCGTGTGAATGCTGCTGTTAGAGCCAGCACCTAGGATCCATCACGCCGCACAAATGGTGGTGTGCAGTCAGCCTTGTGGCGCATGTTGCGTTGTTTGCATGCATGTGCGGTACGTATATGTATACGGCAGTGCTAGCGTGGACGTCTTTTAAGTTGGTTGCTGTTGAGCATCAGCAGCTGCCGTCACCTGCCGCATCAGTGGTGGAGTGTGCTTTGAACGCCAGCATGCCCTGCTGACATGCTGATATAAGCTTACTGCTGGCACGGTGCTGCTGTTGCTTGCAAGCTTGTGTGTGCGGGGGGTGCGTGTGTAGACAGAGAATATTGTTCAGCAGAGGATTTAAGTGTGCAGCCTGCTGCATTGCAACCCATGCCAGCCATGTCGCATGAGACTTTTGCTTTGTACATGAGTGATGATGGCGTTGATTGTTGTTTTTTGCGTTTGTTGGTGGTTTGTTGGAGGAGTTTGCCAAGGGCTGGGTGTGGCTGTGCATGCACGGCATTGGCTATGGCCGGTGGCACTGGTGCATGCGTGCTTGATGACTGCAGATGTCGGAATGACAGACAGGGGAATTGGCCGCTTGAACACGGGGCAGGTGACTCATGTCACAAAATGAGCTTGGGATAGCATCGGGGGTCATTACTTGTACAACACTTGAAGTCTGGAGGTGTTTCTTCACCTGCCTCGCAGGTTAGCTAGTGCTGGCAGGTTTTCTTGTAGCAGTGATGTGTGGTGTCGCACGTTGGTCCTGCTTGCTGATGGTATTCTATTGGGACATCAGCTATGTGCGCGCACAGCCTGTGAAGAAGAAGAAGCACTCACAGCCTGTGTCATCATCATCATATTACCCATTCAAGCCATAGCATCAGCGCCATCGGCCCCGCGCCCCACCGGGAGCCTGTGTGCCTGTACAGTGCTTCCCAGACGTGGGATTTATCATTGAAGGGCTGCCCCGCTCAACTCAGTGGCTACTGGTGTTTTACATCGTCCTGCAAATCCTTACTACATCGCGTACAAGCGCATCCAGCAACATCAAACTGCAGTGGCTGAAGCTTGCATGCACAAGCACGCAGCACTTGCATGTGAGTGTTTGGGATATGTTTCACACGATCCTCAGTGCGACAACAGTAAAAGGCCGCATGCGCACTGTGCCTCCTTCTGGATCCTGACTTGTGCTGGCAGCCATCGCGCTTGGACGGCCGCCACTACACTGAGGAGTGTCATTGACACTGTTGTACCCATTACAAAAAGTAAGGCCACAGGTTCACCCCAACAAGCAAAGCCAAGAGCCCAACAAGGCTTTCTGTTTTGTACATGTTTCCCTTCAACTCTTTACAAGGCTCTGGGGTCCAACAACATCTGAGGGTGATTACAATCACAGTCTGGATGCTATGGCTTGAATGGGTAATATGATGATGATGAGTCTGGATGTTACACGACGGGAACATCGCTCGTTTTCAACCTAATTTTTTCTAAAGCCTCCGCAAGCTCTGAGTAGCCTGTCTGTTGCACCATACCAAAGTAGGGCCACAGGCCCACCATGAGGGAGCCAAACATGAGGGGCCGATGGCGCTGATGCTATGGCTTGAATGGGTAATATGATGATGATGATGATGATGATGAGGGAGCCAAACTAGGCTCATGGGGTCCCACAACAGCTAAGAAGTTGTATTTTTACCCCATGAGCCTTGTTTGGCTCCTTTGCGGGTGGGCCAGTGGCCCTACTTTGGTAATTTGGGTAATTTGGTAATTTGGGTATTCCCCATGAGCCTGTTTGGCGGTTTAGTGGGTGGGCCTGTGGCCCTACTTTGGTATTTAATATTTGAAATTCAACCATCTAATCCGAAGCCTCAACAAGTTCTGAAGATTCTGTCTCTGAGGCACTTGTGTCACTTGGGAGCACAGCATGCGCCATAGCAGGATCATTCCCAACCAGGAACAATAGTAAATGAAAGCAGCAACACTGCTCTGCTTTTGCTGCATAAAGCCAGCCAACCACCGTCCACGAGCGCTCACTGCAGCGCTGCTGGGCTCTGCCACCCTCCAAAAACAGCAAACAGCCGCCAAAAACATTTGCGAACAACCTGATATGCGTCACACTCAAATACTAAGTGAAACTCGCCCTTGGCCAGCACCGCACCGAGAGCACAGCCGTTGCTGCCTGGGTAGCAAGGAGTTGGCTGGCAGCCCTCTCCCACCAACCAGTAGCCACAGTAGCCACGCAAGTCATGTGCACCAAGACAAAAACGCATCAGAGATGAGAAGTGCATTTTGTTTAAGCCAGCTGTGTCGTGTACATAATCTGGAGCAGTAGCCCAAGATGGGGGACACGAGTGAGGTGAACAAATGCACCTGCAGGCCAAGGCCGGTTTTCTGTGATCAGAGCAGCGCGAGCGCATCGCCCACATGATAAGCAGCAGCAGTGAAAGCCAGCATAGAAGTAGAGCAAGGAAAAGCAAAGCCCCCCTCCCCCCTGCAAGGCTGCACTGCTGTCTCAGACACACCATCCAGCAGAGCAACAGCCTGCTTGAATACACGTGAATGTGCAGTGCTGCTCCTGGACCTTTTGCCAAACCCGGTTGCAGTGCTGCAGCCACAGCTAAGCAGCGCTCGCCGATATTGCCGGCAATCTGCTGGTGCGAATCATCCGCACTGGGCGCAGGTGTGGTCCAACGTTGCGTCATAACCATGCAGGGAAGATGTTCTATCAGCATCAACAACATTACGTACAAAGTTTGATTGCATGAGTTGAAACATCTCGAAAGCAAAAGATAGCATCGCTCGTTGCCCAGCCCAGCACTACGCAACAGGCCCACACCTACTACCACACAGCGAACCACACGCAAAGCGGAACAAGCACGCAAACGACCGAGGGGCTTAAAAATTGACCACTTACGACATAGCCGTGCACTGGCAGCAGGTAACCAGCAGCACCATCTGGTGCAGGGTGCCCTGCATTCCATCATTAACATATGAACGCACAGCTCACAACGCGTTGCAAGCACAGGAGTTCGAGTAAGTTCATACACAGAAGAAATGCACGTGATGTGGTTACAGCTGCACGTGTTTGCATGCATCACAGCACCTGGTTTGCAGGCTCAGGCCAACAGCAGCACAGAATTGGCTGTGCCGTGCCGCAGGTTGACAATCCATCACTTGCTGTAGGCTTTTGCTGCAGCTCCAACAATTTCATGAACTACTATGGCACTCACCTAAGTTTTCATCCTTCTGCTCCTGTGTTGCAGCACCATGAGCAGCCGCACAGCTTAGGTCCCCGCAGGCAAGGATGTCTTCGCTTTGGAGTTCGCCAGCTGGCATGGCCAACGCAACAGTGGATGCACCTCTTGTTCATATTTCGGGCCTCACACAAGTGCTGCTCATTGCACTGCTGGCAGCACCCATCTGGCTGTTTGGCCTGCTTATCGGGCTGCTGCTGCCGAAGGGGTTCACAGAAAGCAGAGCAGCAAGTGTGGCTACAGAGAGTGCCAGCAGCATTAGCAGCATTGATAGTGACGCAGCAGCTTACAGTGCAAAAGGCGGGCCTAGCAGCAGGCCTCTGAGTGACGATGAATTGGCAGCTAGCAGTGAAGCAGATGATGAATGGGAGGATGCAGACGAAGCAGCACCGCTCAGCAGTGCAGCGGCCGCTGCTGCTGACAGCACAGCCAGTCCAGCGGGAGGCAGCACTGTCAGGCGGACAGTTGCCTGGGCACAGCAACTTTTAATGCTCGGAGCCAGCACCAAACCGCAAATGCAGCAGCAGGATGCTGGGGTGGTTAAAGCGCTGCAGCGCCCACCATCAGCAGCAGCTGCCGCAGCTCCAGCCGGCCCCATTTCGCCATTTGCGGCCATCAGCAAACCCAGCAGCACAGCTGCCGCCTCAACAGCACCGTACCTCAACGGCCTGCATGCCGTACCGCTTGCGTCGGGCCGCCATGCACCGTCGCCGCCAGCGGCAGCAGGCCCAGCAGGGGCAGCGGCAGGGGCTGGGGACGGCAGCCTGTGGCCGGCAGGTGGCGACTCTCACGTGTGGTATGTGGGGCTGCCGGACCTTGCGCGGTTCAGCAGCACCGTGGAGCCGGTGCAGGAGCGGCTGCTCAGCGGCAAGCTGGGGCAGGGCTGGAGCACGGTGATGTGAGCGGCGCTGCAGCTGCAAGATTCGGCACTATGTTTGAATACGTTGGCATCACGTCGGGGGTGGATGGCGTCTGAGCATTCCTGCATGAACCTGGTGTGTGGTTGTGGATCAGCTGACGCTGTTCATGTGCATCTGCGTGCTGCCGTGGTGGTGGTTGTGTGCTGTTGTTTCGCCACAGCAGAGCCAGTTCCACTCAATGTAAGATGTGGCTGCTGCTACGCATCCTCAGTGGCTAGGGGCTGTCGCTTGTGGGTCCAGCCACTGCTGCTTGGCGTGTCAACCGTCAACAAGCACTCTGCTGCTTGCATGGCGCTGTTCTGCCGCCTGGCGTGCTTCCATCAGCACCAGGCATTGGTTCGCTGCCATGCATGTGCTGGCAGCCACATGTGTGCGTGTGTGTGCGTGTGTGTGTGTGTGTGTGTGTGTGGCGCCCGCAACTCAGCCTGCTCCGCCTGTTGGCCGCTGCTGCTGCTGCTGCTGCTGCTGCTGCTGCTGCTGCTGCTGCTGCTGCTGCTGCTGCAGGGACAAAGACGTGCCAGGGGTGGTGCGCTACGTGTCGTACATGCGCCCGACAGACACGGGGGGCACCGACTATCTGTCGGTGACCATTGTGCCCAACGCTACAGCACAGGTGCGGCCGCGGCTGGCGCAGGCAGGGGCATGGCACGCCTGGCCATGCTGCGCCGTCATACCTGTGTTTTTATCAGCGCAGTTGCTGCGCTAGACATGCGAGGTTGCTTGTGCAACGGCCTGGCCAAGCTCCACCCACCACTGACATGCACGGATCAGCCGAGTGCAGTGCAGAGCCGTGTGTGCATCTTGCATCTCCTTTTCTGTGCTGGGTTCAACATGCCTTGCCTACATTGGCTGCTCGGTAACTTTGTCCTAACAGGTACACAGTAACAGTTGGGCAAGGTAAAGGTTTGATGTTGCCTTGCTGCCGCTGCTGGTGACTGCAGGAGATTCATGAGTTCAACCTGGACGATGAATGCCGCAGCCGCTGGGACCCCATGCTCAAGAGCACCTGGCTGCTAGGCAGCAGGCAGCTGGCAGCAGCTGAGCAGTTGGTGGTGTGGCTGCGCAGGTGGGGCAAGCAGAACTTGCATCCACAGCAACGGCACGCAGCACAGCACAGCAGCTGCTGCCTCCTGGCATGCAGGCTGCGTAGCTGAGCCAGGCAGGGGCGGATTGCAAGCACATGGGCCATTGTGCAAGCAATGGCCCATCGTCAGAAGCCCTACACTTACATGCGAGTGGGTGATGTTCGTAGTGATGTTCGTAGTGATGTTCGTAGTGATGTTCGTAGTGATGTTCGTAGTGCAATGCAGTGCTGCTGGAATCCTGCAGCCTGCACTTTCCATGGGCTGTTCCTATTCCCCAACGGCTGCATTGCAGCGCACGGGCAATGTGCAGCCGTTGCCTGCCTCAGCGCTGCCTCACCATTTGGTGTTGCCTGTGCACGTGGGCCGGCGGCGCCCCTGCACTGCATGTTGTGCCAACGTTGCTGCCGATCAAGATACACGCAGCCGCAACATCCTGTGCCAACGTTGCGGCACTTCAGCTCACCACCCTGCCGCACCCCCTCACCCCCCCCCCCGCCACACTGCTTGCCCCGGCCTGCAGCTTCCCCATGGGCTTCCTGAGCGACCGGCTGTATGCGGGCATCGCACGGCGGACCATTGCCGACCCCCGCCAGCCGCACTGCCTGTACGGCGTCAGCAAGGTGGTGCACACGCCAGTCACGGCAGCGTGGGCGGCAGAGAACTTCCCGGGTAGGTGCAGGCAGGGGCGGGCTGCCTCCAAAGGGCGCCGCTTGCGCTCTTGGTGCATTGCATGCTGCAGCAGCTGTGCGTGCATCCGGCAGAGATATCTGTACATGGTTGACAGCAACACCCGGGTCGCTGGCCTGCAGTGCGCCGCGAGCGCCTGTCTACTGCCATCGCCGTTTCAATGCGTTGGTAGCAGCGACTGGCGCCCCTGCGTGACCGCCACAGGTTGGCTGGTGCGCAACGGGTGTGCTTGCGACCTTTTGAGCGACCATCTTAACTGCCTGCTGAGCTGCTCCTGCTGCGCTTGCTGACGATGTTCGAGAGGAAACACAACATATCTTTGTAGGAAAAAGAGCGCTGCATTGGAACATTGTTTACAGAGAAGTGTGTTGATTTTCTGCCCAGGCGTCATTCAGACCGACAACTACTACTCCGCCTGGCGCTGCCGCACCATCCCCTCGCCCTGGGAGACGTGCCACAACAGCAGCGACGGCCTGGTCCTTGGCGGCAACGGCGGCGGCGGCGGGCCGCTGGGTGGCGGGCAGCCTGCGTGTGAGCTGGTGCTGCTGCACCACGACGAGCTCAAGGTGCCCGAGAGCCTCGCCAGGATGGCCATCAAGCTGGGCATGTGGAAGGTGCGCAGCCGGGACCAGGGCGGGTGGCAAGGGTCTGGCTGAGGCCCAGGGCAGGTGGAGGTGCACCACCATACACTGGGAGTGGGTGGTTGCTGTGGGCTGCAAGCTGGGCGGGTTGACAGGGCTGAGGCTCAGGGCATGTGGAAGTGCGTCACTAAGCACTGGGAGGGGTGGTTGGTGCTGGCGCATGGGAAGACAGGGAGCAGCAAGGAGGGGTGTGCGGCTGGGCATCATGTGCACACACACACCCAGATGCTGCAAGCACGGCGAGGCTCTGCTGCCAGCTGATCTGGGCCCGTTCAGCGAGGGACCTCAGCTCTGTTGCATTTGGGTGCAGGCAGCAGCCCGGTTCGTCCACAATCTCCTCGTTTCCGCGTCTGCGATGTCGCCGTCAAACGACGCGCTGTCCCGCTGCACGTGTGACGTGTGCAGTTTGTGCAGGGCATGGTGGACGCGGCGGGCGGCTGGCTGGAGGAGCGGCGCAGCCGCGTCGACCCGTTCACAGACGACCCCGCGGCAGCATGCCGGCGGCCGGCACCAGCACTGACGGGAGCAACGGCGGCTGCAGCAGCAGGCGCGCCAGCCGCACCTGCCGCCGGCCCTGCTGCCACGCCTCGTCACCGTGCCGGCAGCGGCGCCCGCATAGACGCGCTGCTCGGTGACGCAGATGCGCTGGTGACGCCCCGCAGGCTGGTCGCAGTGCCGACCGCGCCGGACCTGCTGTCCGTGGCTGGCATAGACAGCGATGAGGACCTAGCTAGCACAACCCCAGATGTTTTCAGCGAGCCTTTGACTGGGGCGGCAGCTGCTGGTGCTGCCCCTGTGGCTGCAGCAACACCCCGTGCTGCCAGGTTGAAGGTGTCAGGTCGCAGGGCAGGTCACAGAAGGGCCAGCAGCATGGACTGGACTCCCAAGCCTGACGACGGCAGCAGCAGCAGCAGCATGCAACGGCTTGGGCGCCGACGCTCGGCTGAGCTGCGGCACCCAAAGGCAGCAGCAGCTCCAGCAGCAGGCAACCAAGACGTGCTGCATGTAGCCCTGCCGCCCATCAGCACTGCAAGGCAGGACACGCCAGACCTGGTACAGCAGCAGCAGGGACAGCCGCAGCAGCAAGCACAGCAGCGAGGGCAGCAGCAGCAGCAGCAGCAGCAGGGCCCACTGCACTTTGTGAGGGGGCTGGTGGGGCTGCCGGCAGCTGCACATGGCGCAGTCGGCAGCATCGGCGGAAGGGCTGGCCAGCTGCGAGGCCGCACAGCAGATGCACTGAGGTGGCTTGGCAGGCACATCCAGCCGACTGCAGCAGATGCAGCTGCTGCCACTGGTGCTGGTGCTGCTGCAGGAGCAGCTGGCTCAGACACAAGCAGCCAGGATGCATCCAAGGGTGCGCATGGCAGCGGCAGGGACCAGGGTGACCTGGCAGCTGGGCTGCAACCTGTCACGTCCGGGCAGCCAGCAGCAGCAGCAGCAGCAGCAGCAGCAGCACAAGTTGGAGAAACAAACAAGGGCACATTGGCGCAAAGCAAGGGCAGTGCTGCTGTAAGTGGCGCAGGCCTGGGCAGGCAACGCAGCAGCGCTGGTAGAGCTGGCGGTGGCCGGCAAGCAGCTGTGCCCAAGGTGTTCAAGGCACTCGTCAGGGGTGTGGTGGTGGCAGCAGCAGTTGCAATCGGTGCTGGCCTAGCAGGTGTGGCGCCGGGTGCCAGGGGGGGTGCTGGCGACGACCCTCAGCCCAATGCACAGAGGCGCAAGCGGCGGAGCACCAAAGTAGCCGGTGCCTGAGGAGTGTGGCTGTATGTATGTTGTTATGGCATAGCAAGGCTGACAGATACAGTCATGCATTGTGTAGGGCAGGGGTACTGACTAGCTAGCTAGCCAGCTACACTATAGTGTAGTATGATAACCAGTTGTACTCGTTCTCACTGCCCGCTAGTCTGCAAGGGTATGGTGCTTTTAAGGAGGCTGACCAATTTATTTCTAGCTGCTCAGCAGGCGGCAATCATTGAATGTGGGGAAGTGATGTGTGCTGCGTCGCCATGCCAGCACGTGGTAATGCATGGGCCTACTGGCAGCAGGCTGCTGATTTGTTCAGCCCGCTGTCTGCGGTTGCCAGGCCGCTTTTCTGAAGGATTGCAGAGAAGCACACACTGCAGGATGCAGCAAATGCAGCACTCACATTGCTGGAATTGGGACCCCCCACCATTGCTGAAATGTCTTGCATCAAGGTCTTATGCTTCCGCAAGCTTTATGACTGCAGGTGATACTAGCAAACAGCAAGGAGATTCACCCAATTGAGTGCGGCACTCAAAAAGAAATCTGGTCAGTGCTTCTCACTGTGATGAGAGTGGGAAGCGAGCCCTGACGGCCTTCACTTGCAACCATGGCGTTAAAGGGCAGCTTAGGTGAAGTGAAGGGATGGAGTGGCAGTGGCGAACGCTGTGCCTTGGTGACAAGCTGATGATGAGGCTCGCGGCTGACTGGCTGACAGGGCAGCTGCATGAACTTATTTATTAGCCATCAACCTTCACATCAACTGTTAAGAGTGCTGCTGCTGCCGTGAGAAGTTCTCACATTGGTGCGGCAATGTTCTCGTGGAGCGCAGGGTAGATGCAGAGTCCCTTCACCCCTGCTTTTTGGTGGCCATGGGTGCTGTCGCACACTGTGCCGCAAGAAAAGATGACCCTGCTCACTGTAAAGAAGAAGCAGTTCACTGTGTAGCACTAGCAGTGCTGAATCACTGCAAAAACCAAGTCACCTGGCAGGCTGCTCTCCCTCTGCCAGCTGATGTACATCATTGCTACTAACGTTTGCCCAAACAGATATTGGGTACAGCAATGACCATTGAGCCATGGCTTCCAGAAGCCATGATCCAGAAGATCTGCAAACAACAGGAATTCACAGCAGCTCAGGCGTGCATCCAGCTACATCAAGTTACAGTGCATGAAGCCCGTGTTGCTTGCATGTGCATGTGCATGCGCAGATTAACATGAGTGGCACAGACCCATGAATCGGGGGGTATGCTGTCCCTGCTATGTCTTCCTATCAGGTTACAGTGCTGCTGCTTGTTCACAATTAAACAGACACAGATTTTTGTGTTTCTTGTAAGTCGTTGCCGATCCACAACCAATGTGCCAGGCCGTTCACCTCAGCTCGTTCATCATGCATGTCGACCACTTTGAAACCTTGGAAACACAGTGTACGTCAGAAAGGACCCTCTCAGCAATACTTTTGACCATGCGATGGTTTACCCATGAAGCAATCTGAACAGCTACAGCTTGTACCAGGCACCCCAGATTCGTGGCATCCAGTACTGCATGCTCAGAGCTCAACAAGGGCAACCACACTAGATACATACACCAGCTTTATTAGATCTCAATATCGACATCAGGGCTGGCAACGTGTGATGACCAAGGAACTTGCCATCTGTGCTGCAAGTACAGGACCTGTACATGATCAGATGAGACGGTGACGACAACCCCACTGAGCTGTTAGCAACCACCATCCCGCCTTTCAAATGTTACAGCGCACGAACATAAGTGCTGCTGGCTGGCGGGGAAGGGGGCTTAGTGCTGGATCCCAGCTGACACCCCACATAAATAACGCAGCTAGCGCACCTTCAACGCATACAAACAAGTACAAGTTTCAAAAGGGCGTGGTATCTTGGATGAGGACCCTCCGTTGAAAAGCAGGCTACGGGGTTCCGCGGCTGGACTTTGTGCGTCAAGGGTCTTGAAACTCCCTCGCTGCAGGGAATCCACGACCTGGTCTGGTGCCGCTGCAAATTGAGATGCCTTAACGCGGGGGTGCTAGGGAGTCTGGTTCGACATGCTGTGAGAACGTGAATCCATCTGGCACTGCGCCATACATGCTTCCTCTGTCTGGCACTGCGCCACACCTGCAGCATGTCTAAAGGAAAAAGGAAGTCATCACCAGGTGCTTTAGTAATAGTTCGTCAGAAGCTAAGGCTTGGCACGCTGACACAAGATGATCGCCAGACTCTGCACCAGGTGTCAAGACTAGACTTGATTGCACTTATTCAAGGTGAATTAGGAGTATGTCTCACGGGATCCCAGAAGAACAGCGTGGCCGCTATGATCACCTGGCTCCTGGGCCCCGAGGACGACGGAACCGGCTCTGCACGGTGCGTTGCTGTCTGAACGACCTAGCACCTGCTCCTTGCCTCTACTCGTTGACTGCGTGCAGCTGCTGCCCTTGATATCTGTTGAGCTGGGGAACGCGATGGTAGAGGGCTTCCCCGTCCCTCGCGGCTTCTTCTGCGAGACACCATGCTATGGCATTCACAGCAATGAATAACAACAAGCACCACTGCATGAAGCCTGTTTTGAGCTGTGCTGTGTATGTACACTCGGAGCTTGCTTGTACTGTTCATTTTGCTGGGCCATCTGCCCGCTTGTTCTCGTCAACAAACCTTTGTATTACAAATCAAATGTTTCAGGACCACGTCACGGTTAAAAACGCCGCAGCCATGTAAGAAAAAATCACGGTCTGCCAACGACGGACCCAAAGCCGGCAGGGTGACAAAGCTACAAGCCAGCAAGCCCAAGCAGGGGCTTGCAGCAGCTGCCGAGCGCGCAGGCCGCGACATTGGGGAGAACCTGCGGGAGATTCAGCATGAGCAGCAGCAGGCAGCAGATGCGGTGAGCATGCGCAATGGCAGCCCTTGGTTACTTGGTGGCGCCAGGGCATGTGCCTACTTGGGTCTGTACTGGACATGATGCACACCCCACCGGTTTCTGATTCACAAGACTTATGGCCGTGTGTGTGCAGCTGCCTGCAGGGCTGGGCATGCTGTGTGGACCTGCACTGGTATCAAAGAGTTGTCACCTGCATGTTGATGTGTCTGCAGGGTGGTGACTCTGCTGCTGGTGGCCATGCGCACGGCTCAACATGCCTCACCCGTGGCCACTCTTATCAATTCGTTCAAGGGGCAGCAGCAGCAGTAGCTGATGGTGATCAGGACGCTGATGAAGATCAGGCCCACTGGCTGCGTGAGCTGCAGATGCAGCTGGCAGCAGCAGCAACAGCAGAAGATGAAGCTGACGATCTCGACTGCTCAGCTACAGCACAGAGCAGCATGCAAGTCTTGCAAGGTGTCTCCAGCTACCAGCAGCAGCAGCTAGGAGTGTATGGCAGCCAGTCAGCCACACCGCCTGCCATCACTGATGATGTGCTAGAGAGTCACTTGCTGCAGCAGCTGCTGCAGGACATGCAGCTGAGTCCACAGCTGCTGCAGCAGCAGCAGCCAACACGGCAGCCCTCACCTTTGCTACAGCAGCAAGCACCGCGGCTGTCACCGCCGCCGCTGCAGCTGCCGCCTCCGCTGCAGCAGCAGCCAGTGCCGCTATCGGTCCCGCGTACACAGCAGCTGCCATTGCAGCACATGCAGCAGCTGACCTCGCAGCAGCAGCAGCAGTTGTTTGAACGCAGTCAACAGCAGCTGCAGTCACCTGCACAACAGCAGCAGCTGCAGCTGCAGCAGCCTCAGCAGCAGCAGCTGCGACCGCCCAGGCAGCTGTCACTGGAGCAGATGCAGCAGCTCGAACAGGACCTGCAGGCAGCGGCACTGTCCAGCTACGGCTCAGTGCTGCCTCAAGCCAGCGGCGGCACCATCACGCAGTGGTGCCCGCTGCCGAACGCAGCTGCAGGCAACTGGCCAGCCGGCACGCAGTGCAGCGTAGAGCAGGGCATGGAGTCACCGGGCGGTGCGCTGCCAGCATGGCAGCAGCAGCAGCAGGTCGAGATGAGCGAGTCAGCCAGCATGACGTTCAAGAAGCGGGACCGCCAGCAGCTCTTCCAGCAGCTGCTGCAATGTGAGCCACCTGGCAGCAATCGCATGTGCTGGTGTCAATCGCAGCTGTAGTTGTTGAGTGTTGGTGACGGATGTGTAAATGTGTATAGAGCACACTAGTGCACAATGTGTTCAGCTTGTGAGACACGCTCACCCCGCATTGGCGAAGCGTAGAGTCATCTAGTTGGCTAGTGAGGTGCACTTGTTCTGCACAGTAGCGTACAATCGCATGTGAACTTGTAGAGTTGGTGGCGCTGCAGTCACCCTGCAAGCCGGCAAGCCGCCTGGGTGCCAGGCATGCAATGCGCCTGTCAGCATGGGACAAGCAAGTGCTCGCTGATCGGTACTGGTACCTCCACAGTCAGGCATAGGCCCTCCGCAGCATCCCCTGCTCTGCTACCACTGTGTGCGTCACCCACACTTGGCACACCACTGCTGCTGCTGCTGCTGCTGCTGCTGCTGCTGCAGCGGCTGACGAGTTGGCCCCGCTGTCTGTTGAGCTGTCAGGCCCCTCCGCTGACCTCAGGACCAAACGCAGGTCAGCGCAGGTGCCAGGCACAGACTCCTTCTCAGCAGTCGCTACCGCGTTTGCTGGCAGCGGCTCCTTTGCGTTCCCTGGACGCAGCTCACAGTCAGCACCGCCCCGCCTCGCCCCACCAGCGCACTCAGCGGAGCTGCTGGCAAGGAGCACCAGCCAGCAGCAGCAGCCGCAGCAGCAGCAGCAGCAGTCGCAGGTGGACAAGCAGCATCGCGCTGGGCTCAAGAAGGGGATGAAGGGCTTAGCGAAGCGGTTCAAGGCTTTGCTGGGCGGCAAGCACAGCAGCAGCAGCAGCTCCATGCAGCAGCAGCAACAACAGGCAGCTGCCGCTCTCCAACAGCAGCAGCACGTGCTGCCGGCTGGCTCGTTTGCAGGCCGACTTGGTTCGTCCGCGTCAGCACCTGCAGCTGTGCGGGGCGATGACGGCTCCATGTCGGTGGACCTGTTGGCTCACATCGATGTGGACTATTCAGCAGAAGGGTTACTTCCACCTGCAGGACGCCTTGTCAGCAGTGCCAGTGCACACAGTGGGCAGCATTCCAGCTTCAACGGCAGCATGGGCTACCTCCAACCAGGGCTGCCGGGTGTTGGCAGTTACCCTTCCTGGACAGGCATAGGTGGCCAGGCCTACGGTAGCTTGACAGGTCAGGGTGCGTCAGCCACCCCGCAGCAGCAGCAGCAGCAGCGGCTGGCGCTGTTGCAGCAGCAGAGCTGTGCCAGCAGCTTCGGCGCCACACCCGCTGGCGGCAGCGCTGGCGTTGGCGGGCACGACAATTTTGGGCAGAAGCTGAAGGTGCTGCGGGCAATGTACGGCAGCCACTGCAGCAGCGAGGCCTGCAAGCCGCCGGCAGGCGCTGCTCCTGCCGCTGCTGCTGGCATTGGCTCTAGTGCCGCTTCTGGTGGTATGTCAGCCGCACTGCCGCCAGCAGCAGGCGGCCCGTTGATCAGCATTGAGCCCCTGCCTGCCCTGGAAGAGGAAGTGGACATGCCAGCAGCAGCAGCAGGAGCAGCAGGAGCGCCTGCAGCGGCAGCCGCCGCCGCTGACAGCGGCCGTCAGCAGTTCATGCAGAAGCTCAGCAAGGCTTTCGGGCTGGGGCTCAAGCAG
Source organism: Scenedesmus sp. NREL 46B-D3 (assembly GCA_014080715.1). Taxonomy (NCBI): domain Eukaryota; kingdom Viridiplantae; phylum Chlorophyta; class Chlorophyceae; order Sphaeropleales; family Scenedesmaceae; genus Scenedesmus; species Scenedesmus sp. NREL 46B-D3. The sequence goes on along the minus strand of JACERP010000657.1, from coordinate 19,664 downwards.
CAGCAGCAGCAGCAGCACAATGATGAGGCAGTTCTTGGCAGCGGGCTGTCGCTCACAGAACGCAGCAACAGCAGCTTCAGCATGTTCCTGGCGCGGGTGGCCAGCGGATGGCGACATGACAGCAGCAGCACGGCCGCTGCCACCTTCCACGAGGACAGCTACCCTCCCTTGGCTGCCGGCCGCAGCAGCTTGAGCCACACCACATCCGTCAACCCAAGCTTGCCAAGCACCGGCGCCGGGAGCAGCAGCAGCACAGCAGCAAATGCAGCAGCACTAGCCGCAGCGATGGCAGCAGCAAACACATCAGCTGCTGCATGTCCGGGCTCTGCCTCGCACACGCTGGGGGTTGCTGCTGGTGATGGTGCAGTTGAAGCGAGCCGGGGAAGCTTCAGTCGAGTGCTTGGGCAGCGGCCTGCTGGCTCTGCAGCAGCAGCATCAGGGCCTCAGCCTGTGGTTGTACCAGTATCTGCAGCTGTTGAGCCTAGCAGCAGGAGCTTCAGCAAACTGCTTGGTAGCTGTGCAGGCGGTGACGCCCAGCATGCTTGCGGCGTCGAGCAGAGCCGCAGCAGCTTCAGCAAGTTGTTTGGGCCGTGCCTCGATCCCGGCAGCCGCCCCACAGCAGCAGCAGCTGCTGCAGAAGGAGCAGCAACACTGCAGGCAGTTGAAGCAAGCAGGAGCAGCTTCAGCAGGCTGCTCATCGCTGGCCGTGCTGACAGCTGTGGACCTGCGGGTACAGCTGCAGCAGCATCGGCCGCCGTGGCACCGCGTGGTGCCGAGCACAGCAGAGGCAGCTTCAGCAAGCTGTGGGGGCCGTGCACGTCAGGTCAAGGCATACCAGGCATTGAGCACAGCAGGGGAAGCTTCAGCCGGCTGCTTGGCGCCTGTGTTGGTGCTGGCAATGACCCAGATGCTACTGCCACTGCTGCAGCTGGTGTGCCGGCTGAGGGTGCTGATGATGTTGAGCACAGCAGGGAAAGCTTCAGTAAGCTGCTGGCCTCGTTCGGCGCGCGCTCTGGCTCTGGCGTCAGTATTCCAGCTGATGTTGCAGCAGCAGCAACAGGGGTTGTGCAGGATGGGGGTGTTGAGCGCAGCTCTCGCAGCTTCAGCAGACTGCTGGGGGCTTGCGGGGGTGGCGACTTCAACGCAGCTGCTCTGGTGGAGGGCAGCAGCAGGTCCTTCAACAAGCTGTTCGCCTCGTGCAGCGGCTGCGCTGCGGGCGTCAGTGACGCCGGTGGGTCCACATCTGCTGAGGTTGCTGCTGCAGAACAGCCGGCACTCAGTACTGCAACAGCACCAACACCAGAAGCAGCAGCAGCTGCAGCCGTGGGGCAGGCTGGGATGCCATCCGGCACTGCAGCAGCAGCTGCCCCTCACCAGCAACAGCAGGCACCGCCGGCAGCGTTAAGCATGCAACCACAGCAGGAGCAGCAGCAGCAGCAGTTCATGCAGACGGGATACTTGCAGCTGTCTGAGCAGCAGCAGCAGCAGCAGCAGGAGGCAGCCTTGTACCCTGTGTCCTATGCGTCCCTGCTGCTGCCGGCTGTGCCTGAGGCAGCAGTGGCTGAGCCGCCCGCCGCGTCCACTGCAGAGCCTGCAGCTGGCATGCTTGCTGCAGCATCCCCCTCACCAGACCCTGCTGGCAGCCCGCCGCTGTCACTGCTAGATGGCTGAAGGCAACTAATGCCAAATACGTCAGAAGATGCAGCCAGGCTGCTGACTCGTCAAGGAGTCGGTAAAGCGCGTTTGTTTTTGGTTGTTGTGTGCTGCCGCAGCGTGTGTGTGCGTGTGTGTATGTATGAGTTGCCAGCAGTACTGCTTTCCATAGGGTTGACTGGTGTGGCTGCCTTTCGCTGGCCGTTCCAGGGTTTGAGCAGCCCTGCCTGCTGTGACGACAGGAGGGCTTGCCTCCTTCGGATGACATGGGTTGATTACTATGCTTAGTATGCACAGACTCCCTAGTGCAATGGAACCTCTTAGGTGTGCTGTGCTCGCAGTTTGTCTGTTACTTTGTTGTGCTGAGCCCTGTGGAGGTCTTTTGTGCCTGAGAGCAAACTCATGCATGTTCTTCCAGTTTGGATGCTGGGCGTTTGCTGGTGGTAAGTGTCTGCAGTCCTCCCTCGTTGCTCCAAATTGTCTTTTCAAGGCAGCCGCCCAGAACAGCTTACGGCTCTTTGAGTGTCGCACTTGCTGCATTTGCTGCTGTATGCTTTGTGGCGTTTCTCTTGCTGGCTCAACTGATGACGTCTTGCCTCCCCCCCGTCCCTGATTACATTTGTCTGGGTGGGAAGGTGGAGGTGATGATTATCTTCTGGAGGACTGAGTCTGCATTGTTTGCAGCATGTGGCTCAGGCACTCGCACTTGTGCCACTATGCTTTCGACTACTGTGATGTCACTGAGAAGAATAGAAGCATTGCGGGTGGCCTTTTGACTATCGATAGCTGCTGAAGCCGTGGAGTTGGACAGGGGGCCATCATCATGTGGCTGCGTCAGCAAGATGCATGGCAGCTCGCGTGGTGGGTGTACCGCAGTTTGGTGATGCCTGCACTGCTTGTGTGCACCCATCCGTGTTCCGCACGCCGGGTACTTGGACACTGAAGCATGCTGCTTGCAGAAGAAGCATGTTCAGCCAGCATTCGCCCGTTGGCACTCACAGCTCTATGGTTGTCTGAGCGAGTGACACAGCGGACGCAGTGTACATATGTGTGCTCGTGGGGCGTTAGTAGTTGACTCAAGGATTCAACAATGTGTGCAAGTTGTCAGCCTTTCTCTCGCCTGACCCATGCCAGCGCCAGCACTTGATATGTGCATCCTTTGCTTTATGTACTTGTTGCAATGGCAGCTGTCATTGTACCTGTGTCACTGGCTGCCCGCTGCTATCTGGTCGTTCTCTGTTGCCCAGTTTACGTGCACTGCTGCCAGCAGCAATGCATGTTTGAGCGTTGCTTGCAGCTGGTGTGCACCCGGCCAGTAGGCAGGCACACATTGTGTGCATTTGCTGTGCGGCGCATGGCAGTTGGGGCAAGGCGACAGGCAGTGCGGGTCGTGCTGCTGATGAGGACACGCAGAAGGTACTGTGCATTTCGAGGCAGCATTCGACATCAGTTGGCTTGCACTTACGCAACTGCAACAATGTGTGGTTGGCTGGGGCTGCATACCTGTGGTCGACGTCCTGTCTGCCGGGTGCGTGCAGCCTTGAGCTGCTTGCTGCAGTCTCTTGATGCCGCGGATTCCTGGACTTTTTGAGCTGGGCAGTCAATGCGGCTTGGCAACTTGCCGGCAGAATCATATGCCACTGCATTATCCTTGAAGTGGTGAGGCGTCTGTTTTGGGGAGAAAGGTGGGGGTGTACGTGCATGTGGGAGACCCGTCTCTTATGGCTCCATCCCTTGGCAAGGGTCTAACAGCCGCCGCAAGCTCAGTTGTTTTGCACATCACTTTCTGTGGGGAAACAGGCATGCCATTATTCAGGGCGCCCCCATTGCCTACGCAGCGCCATGCAAGCCTCTTGATTGCACTGCGCCTGGTGCGCTGTGAGAGACAAGCGATGCACTTGCCAGCCCTGTGAGCTTGACTGCAGCGTGCTCTGCAGTCAAACATGGTTTTCACTGGCCTTGGGCGGTGTGTGGTGCGCGCTGTTTCAACACACTCCAAGAAAAGTTTGCACGGCTAGTAATCTATGAGGCAGAGGTTGGGTTGATTGCATGCAGATGACTTCCTTAAACAACCTTCACCGCAGCTGCCTGTTGGTGCTGCTCGTGGGGTGGCAGGAGCAGCAGCCGCGGGCCAATGCCGACGTTCCAGGCCGTGCCTGAGACTGAGCTGGCAGTGGAAAGCTGTGCCTTGCTTCGCTGCGTCTATTTATTGGGGATTGAGTGCATCATATGCCATTGTTTTGTGTGGGAGTACGGCGCTTGGGGGAGGCAGGTGCTCAAGGAGCCCAGCTGGCTGGCGGCTGTAGCCAGCAGTGACAAAGTGTGTGTGCACAGCCTCGGGGTGGATCCCCGGGGCGATGTGACACCACTTGTGGTCAGGTTGTGCATTGATTTGTCGCTTGCCGGTTTAGCGTAGCAGACCTCATGTTGATTTTGGGGTCCGGCTGTGTGCTACGCAGGGATGCGCATGCGTCATTGATCCCGTCATACATATGCTGGCCGGCTTGCTTCTTTCTTGCAGCGCGTCCAGGTCAGCTCCAATCTATCGAATAGGGTGCGGCTTATGGTGGAATTTGGGGTCAGGAACGCATTGACACAGCCATGATGTATCTTACACCATACATGTTGCAGTGCGGAGGCATGGCGCCGCCTTGCGTGGGGCGCCCGCGGTTGGCTAGGCGTTGGCGCACAGAGTGTGTGGCACATGTGGACTAACGCAGTGATCGTGCATACACACTGCGCACTATCATGTTGCATGGGCACAGGGGGCATTTTGGTCTGGTCTGCCTGCTTTTTAATGCATCATGCACTTGCATCGTGGCAGGTGGCTAGATGCCTGTCCTGGTGGAGCCAAGTCCCAGGTCGGCCCAGGGTGCCGCGCGGCCATGGAGCGGTAAACCTGAGGTTCCCCGTGCAGGCAACCGGTTTTGGGGTATGGGCAATACATTGCAGAGCTGCAATGCAGAGCCGCAAGAAGCATCCTTCTTGCTGTACCTATGGTTTCAGGCTTGTTGCTCTGCCCCACACATGGCACCACTTGTAATATTGTGCCCTTTCGCATGGGTTTACCGCTAGGCTATGCTGTATGTTGGCTGCTTGTGTGTGCATGCTCTGCCTCCCTTTCCCCCATTTGGTTGTGGAGAGACATTTTGGACCCCATGAGCCTTGTTTGGCTCCTTTCTGAGTTCTGAGCTCTCTGAGCTTGTTGAGGTTGCGGCTTCTTTCGGTTGATGGTCTTCTTTTGAGTTTTGTGGACCCCATGAGCCTTGTTTGGCTCCTTTGCGGGTGGGCCAGTGGCCCTACTTTGGTACTTCGGTGATTCGGTGATACATGCACGTCCGTTTTGCCACCAACCCACCCACATCATGCTACGCCTGTCACATTTCAACAATACAATACAATACATCTTCAGGATTGAAGCCTGACCTCAGGCACTAGCCCAGCGAGCCGATACTCCGCTCATGAGGTGATAGTAGTTGTACCCAGTCTTTCCTTCGTTGTTTGGGCGATCGAAACCACCGGCGCAAGTCTGTCAATTCCAATTGCTTAACACCGATGGTTGACATGGGAGTCTTGGGACGCTTGGTGTTGACTTTAAAACATGTTGCTCACCGTCATGCCTGGCTAGCCCATTTCCTCGTCATCATCATTCCGGACTGTTCAAACCGTGAGTCGCCTGTCATGCCTGGCCAAGCCCCTCAGGGGCTTCCCTGCCCGCGACTCCTCTGCCTGTGGCATACCTTGCAGGCCACGGCACATATGTGATATGTACATATTGTACATACGCAGTTGGGCATTTACCTGGAGCCCAGGAGCCGTTCAAAACTCGTTCTATTACATATCAAGCCGAGTGCTGGAGGTGTGCAACAGGTGTGCAGCTGTGGTGGGATGCAGCATAGGTGGTGTACATCCATGTAATTACATGTTGTAACCTCCGCCTTATGTGTACATGTTCGCCAGCCCCTGGGCTTTAGGCTGATGGGGTCATGCATATTTACGATGTATGCAACCCCCATGCGAGTTGTGCTGTTGGCTTGTGCGGGGATCTGCCGTGCTGTGGCATGCGCCCGCATGCAGGCACTTGCGCCGTTGGACCTCCTGTGAGCGTGCTGTTTGGTGGCCATATTATATCAACCCACGCGTGGTGTTGGGGCTACTGGGGCAGTGACTTAATACAGCACGTTAAGAGTGGTCCTGGCGAGTGGACTCTGCACACTCTGCAGCACTCTGCAACCACTCTGCAGCGACTCTGCAGTAGCTCTGCAAAGTCTGCATCCCCGTTGACCATAGTGTGGCAGAACGTGCGAATGGGAGTGTACTAACCCCGGCGCGCTTACCCAGCAGGGAAGCAAAGCAAGGACAACGCAGAGTCACCCGACCCCCTCAGGCAGATCGCGCGCCATCACAGCAGATGCCAGCTGGGGGCTGCTCACCAAGAGGCGCTTGCTGTGAGTGCATCTAGACGGTGTAGCGTCAGCCTGACTGGACTGAGCTTGTCTTTCACCTTGCAATACTTTACTATAATGGTACAATCAATTTGTGGATTGGCACGCATCATTGTGCACCATGCTTATAGATGCCGATGCAGCTTTGCATGACTCATGCCCCTCCCAAGTGGCGCGCGGGGGGGGCGGGGGGGGGGGGCGCGGGGTGACTCTGCTTTTCCTTGCTTCTTTTATCCTACTAGGGTAGTGTCCTGCTGCTTATCACACCATGGAACAGCAAATGCTCTAGGCTGGATCACCAGCCTTGTGTGGGGTTTGCCGCTATGCACACAATGTTGTTCTGCTCTGGTCGCTGTGAAGCATTGACAATGCTGGAATCCCTGATTGCTGTGAAGAAGCAGCAGCTGTGTGTTACCAGCTGCCAATCACCAAACATGCTGACCATGCATATGCTATGACAGTGCAGGAGACCGCCAGTGCTGGATAAAGCTGAAGGCCAACCAGTCTCTTGCATAGCAGTTCACAGTCACTGCCAGCTTGCCTCCAGAACATTGCCTGGAAGACTCACTTCTGAACCAACCTTTTATGGCATCCACTGGTAGACAAGCAATCAACCACGGCATCCATTGGTCGACAACCACAGGAGGCAAGGTGCCTGATGACAGTTGTCATTCAATGACGACTAAGGACACCAAAGTGCATGCCACCTCCATAAAAGCATGCATGATGCATCCCATGACAAGCATGTCCACAAAACACTGCCGCCAGACGTCCGATTTTTCGACGCCAGCTCTCTAACCACACCAATCGTCCCATTGCAGTTCTGTGGCACACGGTGCATTTAAACGTGCACGAACTAGGCCAGGATGCACAGCAATAACGACCATTGCAGGGAAGCGTGCACGAACTAGGCCAGGATGCACAGCAATAATGACCATTGCAGGGACGGCAGATACCACTGCCGGCAGGCTTCCTGCGGCTGGAGGCACGGAAGCATCACAAACATCATGGCAAGGTATGACTATCAATATACTTTGCTGTCAGCACACAGCTTGCTGAGGTGCTGCGGGGTGCAGCATGCAGCCAAGCCAACCTAGGATGCTGCCTGCTCTGCCCTGCTTGACGGCACCTGCTGAGCACACATGTGCGGCTGCGCCCTCCAACACCACAACATCCTGCCACTGCACACGCGTCACACACGACCACACTCAACCTTGCTCACTCAGGGAAATGTGTAAATGCGTAAAGGCTGCTGTGGTGTGCGGGGCCAAATGGCTGGTCAATATGCATGCCCACAGATCGCGTCGCACAACGTGGCGATGTGTCCTTCCAACCTCTGCTGATGCCTGCTGCTGTCGGGCATGGCGGCCGCGCTATGGTGCTGCAGTTGCTACCAATCACCAGCAGGTGATCTGGCTTGCTCGCATGAGCAGCGCTGCGCAGCGCTCAATCTACAGCAGCTGACTGCAGCTGCTGAAACTGTCTATTCCGCCATGGTTTAGTTTGCTGCTGCAGCCTCCTTTTTGCCACCAGGTGATGTGTACTTCTGCGCAGCAACGGCAGCACACATGCAGAGACCAATAGCAAGCCGGCGGCTACCGCATGTTCGCAACGACGGCAGGTGCCGCCAGGCAGACACGTGCATGTGGAGGCGGGCGCAACCATGCTGAATGCATGCAGTACATATGCGAAGCCGCCGCTGTTGTTCATCATGTCACTCAGCACGAACACCCAAACAGTTGTGCGTTATGCAGACATTGTCATGCATACCTTCTTTCCCGTTGTGAAAGGCAGGTATCTGTACTTGATCATGTGCTTGATTTGCCGCTTCATTGTAACCGAGAACAGCAGCAGCCAGTATAGCAGCAGGATGGGCCAGAACACTGGCACATCAAACATGGTGAAAAGGGTCATGCACAGGCCGATCCACAGCGACTTGATGGATGACCACCTGCAGCAAGAAGCGGCAGACAGAGCAAAGCAGCAGCATTGTACAAGCGTGGTGGTTGATCGCAGGGTTGAGGTTGATATCCTGGCTTGGCCGATGATTGCAAGCACCCATTGATGCAAACTTACCAGAACTTGAACTCTGGGAGGCGTCTTACAAACGGTTTGAACTCCTGGTCCGACTTGGTTGGCAGTTCAGGCCCTTCCTCCAGCTCTGGGTCTACTTGTGGTGTTATGAAGCCCAGCAGCAGGTTGAGGTTGTATATTCCTAGTCCGTATGTTACTATATAGAAGCCCCGCAGCATCCAGACGCGCACTGCATAAGCTAGAAGCGATACCACCCAGGCCACCCAGCGGGGCGCCAGAAGAGGCGCTAGCCGGTCTAGCAGAATCTGTGTCTGCTGGTTAAACTTGAATGCCAACTGTGAGACTGGTGAAGCAGCATCTTCTACTGGTGTGTCCATGCTGATGCTCGTTCAATACAGCTGTATTTGAACTCAGTCGCGTCCGATGTTGCCTGATAGTACTCAAAGTAGCTGAAGTCACTGCTGATAATCCAGTGGGATTCGCTTGCGCAGCTAAGTTGAGCTCCAAATGCAAGCAAGGAGAACATTGTGCAAAGTGACATGGAGGTCACAGTTCTTGCCAAAACCACCAGTGTAATCCCATGATTGTATATCATAGGTATGTTTGTAAGATTTCAACACACCAACCCCCGCACCAACGCACCCTTGCCGCCAAGCTGCCTCATCATTCTGACAGCAATAATACAGTTGCTGTACATGTACAAAGCACCACTCGTCCACGCTTTCAGCACAGCACAAGTAGATATGACTCGTGGCATGTCAGCCTGAAGGGACGGCAATTTCCATAGAGTTGACCCACCACAACGGCAGTGCCATGGCCGAGGCGGGCGGCACCTTGACGGTCAACCCAGTGGCGCAGATCTTGACCAACCTTGCACGGAATAGTAAGCGCATAGCAGCAACCAGGCCACTTGATGCTATGGCTTGAATGGGTGATATGATGATGGTGATCATACACGCCACTACAGACACCACATGCATACCATGAAACGCCATCATAATGTGCCTGCGTGCTGCATCATGTACCGCACTGCTGGCCAGGCATGCAAGCAAGCACGCTCATAAACAGCCGTGGCTGCGTGCCTTGCACCCCTGCAGCGTGGTCGTGCATAGATGGCGCAGTGGCCTGGCTGTTTGGACTGGACCAGGGCAAAAATCAGTGGGCTGTGGACCGTCATCACCACCAGCAAGCAGAGGTGGGCACCGTGGGGCACACCAACAGAGGATGCAGGTCATCATCATCATCATCATCATATTACCCATTCAAGCCATAGCATCAGCGCCATCGGCCCCGCGCCCCACCGGGGCGGAAAGAGGAGGGAGCACTGCTCCAGAATGTTTGCATGCATTGCGCACATCCCAAGACTTGACAAGAAAAGCGGCAATACACGGTGACACCATCAGACATCTTCCAGAACTGCCCCAGATATCATCAGATACAAAACGCAGCACCTTGATTGACGAATCAGCCATGGACAAACGCTGCGCAACTTTTCAGCGCAACCAGGCAGGGATCTGATCTCAGCAAACATATCATCCCTCTGAGCAGAAGTAGCAGGGCAATCAAACATGAAGTGTGACAAAGACTCAACTTCTGCACCACAACAAGGACATCCTGAAGTGGAGTTAGCTCTGCGACCGCCAAACTGACTAGTACGCTCATGTACACACAGACAACCCATACGAACACGCAACAGCAATTCAATACCACGTGGAATTGCCACTGAACGCAAGTACGGCCTAGGCCTCCTGAAACCCATAGCATCAACATGAGTGGGATGCACATGAGCCACATACCGACTCAGAGTGGAGTGTTCCAACGTTTCACATGCAATCCTTCACATGCACACCAACAGAGGATGCAGGTCAACACGTGGCTGTACACGGCAGAGTGCGCGCTTACATCGGTACACCAGCACATGCGCACACATCAAGCGGCAAATGACTGCAATCATCACAACCAACCACAGCACATCACATTTTCACATTTTGGAAGTTACATGGGTAACTTCGCCCGTTTGGGGAGCCAATGACAGGCTCATTGGGCAGAGAGCAAAACAAGGGCAAGCCAATTAAAGAAAAAGGACAAAGCTGTCCCTACCACATACCATCCTGAAAACCATCCCACATCAGATCGCAAACTGATTCCTGATGTCTTGCATCCACCAAATGCACCAGTTCAGCCACAGCTGTTTGGTCTTTATGGTTCATCAGTCGCAGCATACAGTCTGGGTCACTGGGACCCCCAGTGTTCTGATATAGCCGGCTAAACCGCTCACGCAGGTCACAATACCAATGGCATTCAAACATGACATGCTTCTCATCCTCAACATGCCTGCCTGCACACCGTGGACACAGCCGATTACCTCGACTCACACCACGCCACCGGCCTTTTGACACCTCCAAATGATGCACACCCAACCTAAAACGAGCCAAAGCAGACACATGCTCATTGTTGATGGGACAAGAGGCACTCACATACGGTGCTGGTACACCAACATTGCTCGATATCCATTGACAGTATGTAGCAGCAGTGCCACGACACTGCCGTGGGTTTTCATCTCGTGGCCACACCCACCATGCCGCCTTCCACCTGCCCAGGACACCCATCACATCAATCTGCGGCACTGCTCCCCATTGCCTGGCTGTCACAGCAGTACACACCGCCTGCGCTGTGTCAGGAGCACACTTTCTAAGCATCAACCTGCAGCTCGATGTGACCCGACGTCCGGGCATCCCACCCCCCTCACATGCCCACCCAGCGCTGCCCTGCACCTGCTGCTTGCAGGAGTTTGAGCTACGACGACACGACCTGGAGGGTGCTGCTGCAGCCAGCTCTGGTGACGACAGGCTGTGACGCGCCACAGCGCAAAGCAGCAGTGGCACATAGCCAGAGCAGCAGCTGGTGTGCCAAAACTGCATGGTGCTGTGCACAAGGGGTTCTTGTGTGCTGGCCGCTGCATGAGCAGTGCCAGGCAAGCCTGGGAGCTGCAGGTGGGCAGCCAGCATGCTGAACACAGGGGACGGGCCGAGTTTAAAAGCCACTGAAGCAGCTGCCAGCCAGCCTGCTGCATGATGCTGCTGGTCCCCCTTGCAGCGCATGGGGTGGGGCAGCTCCAGCACACGCCGCTGCAGCTGCCAGGCACGCAGCATGTGGTGTGTATGCCGGCAAGCTCTCAAACGCCTCAAAGGTCCTTCTCCGTCACTTTCATGTTGTTTCTGGCCAGCGCAGAGTAGCAGCGCTTGCTGATCACTAGGAAGTGCCGTGGGTTCAGTGGGTTCATGTCCTTGAAGTCGTCCTGCAGAGCATACACGTTCTCTGATGTGATGGTCTGGGTTGCCTGGGGTGCTCGTTGTTCAGCTGCAGTTGGAATCTCCATACATATATGTATGTATGTATGTATGTATGTATGTATGTATGTATGTATGTATGTATGTATGTATGTATGTATGTATGTATGTATGTATGTATGTATGTATATGTTCAGTGCGGTATGGCAGAGATCTGCATTGCTGCAACTGCTGAAGAGCCAGGAGTGGAGTGCAGCGCTGATGAGCAGCTTTGACTACAGTGCATTCCTTAAGGCTGGCTTGCTGTCACATGTTAACAGTTCTGGTGTCCTGAGACAGCTTTTACTACAGTGCATTTATCCAAGCTGGCTTGCTGGCACGTGCCAAGAAGACTGGTGTCCTGAGACCACACCTGACACGAGATGAACATGAACAGCGGGATCACCACTGCTATGCTAGCCATCTGCAGGGCATAGAACAGCGGCAGCAGGCGGCGCAGAAAATGGCAATGGGAGATGCTGCGGCTGGTGGGCAGGTGTTGTTGCATGCTAATCATGGCATGTGTTTGTGACAGAAAACACCAATCAGATACAGTGCCACCAAGGACTTGCAATAGCTTGCAGCAGGCAGCTGACCATACCATGCCAGCTGCATGCTGCAGGTAGGACCCAGCTGCATCAGGTTCACTCACTGCAATGGGAGGGAACAGCATCACCAGAAACGGGTAGCGTCTCAGGTGTTGCTGAACCCAGTGGAGGCCTACGTAGAGACCCCCAAGAACTGCAGCCCTGCAGCACAACAACGCAGCAAGTCACTGCCTGGGCAGCTTCGGTGTCCTATACTGTTTGAAATTCTTGTCACTCACACCATCAGCACAGCAGAAGCTGTCTGCGCTGTCAGCCTGCGTCGTGTGTTGCCCAGCAAGCCATCGCCCCTAGCCATGCTGGCTGCTCAGCGGTCTTCCACTGCACTACGCAGCCAGTGCCCCGCTTAATACATAATACTTCAGCACGCGCGAGAATCCAAAGCAAAGAAAAGGTTGACAAGCAGGCAGAGCTGAGATTGTGTCCGACAGACAGCAGCAGCAGCAGCAGCAGCAACAATACATACCTTCTTTGCCGTTGTGAAGGGCAGGTATCTGTACTTGATCATGTGCTTGATTTGCCGCTTCATTGTAACCGAGAACAGCAGCAGCCAGTATAGCAGCAGGATGGGCCAGAACACTGGCACATCAAACATGGTGAAAAGGGTGATGCACAGGCCGATCCACAGCGACTTGATGGATGACCACCTGCAGCAAGAAGCGGCAGACAGAGCAAAGCAGCAGCATTGTACAAGCGTGGTGGTTGATCGCAGGGTTGAGGTTGATATCCTGGCTTGGCCGATGATTGCAAGCACCCATTGATGCAAACTTACCAGAACTTGAACTCTGGGAGGCGTCTTACAAACGGTTTGAACTCCTGGTCCGACTTGGTTGGCAGTTCAGGCCCTTCCTCCAGCTCTGGGTCTACTTGTGGTGTTATGAAGCCCAGCAGCAGGTTGAGGTTGTATATTCCTAGTCCGTATGTTACTATATAGAAGCCCCGCAGCATCCAGACGCGCACTGCATAAGCTAGAAGCGATACCACCCAGGCCACCCAGCGGGGCGCCAGTAGAGGCGCTAGCCGGTCTAGCAGAATCTGTGTCTGCTGGTTAAACTTGAATGCTAACTGTGAGACTGGTGAAGCAGCATCTTCTACTGGTGTGTCCATGCTGATGCTCGTTCAATACAGCTGTATTTGAACTCAGTCGCGTCCGATGTTGCCTGATAGTACTCAAAGTAGCTGAAGTCACTGCTGATAATCCAGTGGGATTCGCTTGCGCAGCTAAGTTGAGCTCCAAATGCAAGCAAGGAGAACATTGTGCAAAGTGACATGGAGGTCACAGTTCTTGCCAAAACCACCAGTGTAATCCCATGATTGTATATCATAGGTATGTTTGTAAGATTTCAACACACCAACTCCCGCACCAACGCACCCTTGCCGCCAAGCTGCCTCATCATTCTGACAGCAATAATACAGTTGCTGTACATGTACAAAGCACCACTCGTCCACGCTTTCAGCACAGCACAAGTAGATATGACTCGTGGCATGTCAGCCTGAAGGGACGGCAATTTCCATAGAGTTGACCCACCACAACGGCAGTGCCATGGCCGAGGCGGGCGGCACCTTGACGGTCAACCCAGTGGCGCAGATCTTGACCAACCTTGCACGGAATAGTAAGCGCATAGCAGCAACCAGGCCACTTGATGCTATGGCTTGAATGGGTGATATGATGATGGTGATCATACACGCCACTACAGACACCACATGCATACCATGAAACGCCATCATAATGTGCCTGCGTGCTGCATCATGTACCGCACTGCTGGCCAGGCATGCAAGCAAGCACGCTCATAAACAGCCGTGGCTGCGTGCCTTGCACCCCTGCAGCGTGGTCGTGCATAGATGGCGCAGTGGCCTGGCTGTTTGGACTGGACCAGGGCAAGTATCAGTGGGCTGTGGACCGTCATCACCACCAGCAAGCAGAGGTGGGCACCGTGGGGCACACCAACAGAGGATGCAGGTCAACACGTGGCTGTACACGGCAGACACGACCGCAAGCGTGCCACGGCGTTGTTGGGCATCGGATGTGCGCGCTTACATTGGTACACCAGCACATGCGCACACATCAAGCGGCAAATGACTGCAATCATCACAACCAACCACAGCACATCACATTTTCACATCTTGGAAGTTACATGGGTAACTTCGCCCGTTTGGGGAGCCAATGACAGGCTCATTGGGCAAAGAGCAAAACATGGGCAAGCCAATTAAAGAAAAAGGACAAAGCTGTCCCTACCACATACCATCCTGAAAACCATCCCACATCAGATCGCAAACTGATTCCTGATGTCTTGCGTCCACCAAATGCACCAGTTCAGCCACAGCTGTTTGGTCTTTGTGGTTCATCAGTCGCAGCATACAGTCTGGGTCACTGGGACCCCCAGTGTTCTGATATAGCCGGCTAAACCGCTCACGCAGGTCACAATACCAATGGCATTCAAACATGACATGCTTCTCATCCTCAACATGCCTGCCTGCACACCGTGGACACAGCCGATTACCTCGACTCACACCACGCCACCGGCCTTTTGACACCTCCAAATGATGCACACCCAACCTAAAACGAGCCAAAGCAGACACATGCTCATTGTTGATGGGACAAGAGGCACTCACATACGGTGCTGGTACACCAACATTGCTCGACATCCATTGACAGTATGTAGCAGCAGTGCCACGACACTGCCGTGGGTTTTCATCTCGTGGCCACACCCACCATGCCGCCTTCCACCTGCCCAGGACACCCATCACATCAATCTGCGGCACTGCTCCCCATTGCCTGGCTGTCACAGCAGTACACACCGCCTGCGCTGTGTCAGGAGCACACTTTCAAAGCATCCACCTGCAGCTCAATGTGACCCGACGTCCGGGCATCCCACCCCCCTCACATGCCCACCCAGCGCTGCCCTGCACCTGCTGCTTGCAGAAGTTCGAGCTACGACGACACGACCTGGAGGGTGCTGCAGCAGCCAGCTCTGGTGACGACAGGCTGTGACGCACCACAGCGCAGGCCAGCAGTGGCACATAGCCAGTGCAGCAGCTGGTGTGCCAAAACTGCATGGTGCTGTGCACAAGGGGTTCTTGTGTGCTGGCCGCTGCATGAGCAGTGCCAGGCAAGCCTGGGAGCTGCAGGTGGGCAGCCAGCATGCTGAACACAGGGGACGGGCCGAGTTTAAAAGCCACTGAAGCAGCTGCCAGCCAGCCTGCTGCATGATGCTGCTGGTCCCCCTTGCAGCGCATGGGGTGGGGCAGCTCCAGCACACGCCGCTGCAGCTGCCAGGCACGCAGCATGTGGTGTGTATGCCGGCAAGCTCTCAAACGCCTCAAAGGTCCTTCTCCGTCACTTTCATGTTGTTTCTGGCCAGCGCAGAGTAGCAGCGCTTGCTGATCACTAGGAAGTGCCGTGGGTTCAGTGGGTTCATGTCCTTGAAGTCGTCCTGCAGAGCATACACGTTCTCTGATGTGATGGTCTGGGTTGCCTGGGGTGCTCGTTGTTCAGCTGCAGTTAGAATCTCCTTACATATATGTATGTATGTATGTATGTATGTATGTATGTATGTATGTATGTATGTATGTATGTATGTATGTATGTATGTATGTATGTATGTATGTATGTATGTATGTATGTGTTCAGTGCGGTATGGCAGAGATCTGCATTGCTGCAACTGCTGAAGAGCCAGGAGTGGAGTGCAGCGCTGATGAGCAGCTTTGACTACAGTGCATCCTTAAGGCTGGCTTGCTGTCACATGTTAACAGTTCTGGTGTCCTGAGACAGCTTTTACTACAGTGCATTTATCCAAGCTGGCTTGCTGGCACGTGCCAAGAAGACTGGTGTCCTGAGACCACCTGATACGAGATGAACATGAACAGCGGGATCACCACTGCTATGCTAGCCATCTGCAGGGCATAGAACAGCGGCAGCAGGCGGCGCAGAAATGTCAATGGGAGATGCTGCGGCTGGTGGGCAGGTGTTGTTGCATGCTAATCATGGCATGTGTTTGTGACAGATAACACCAATCAGATACAGTGCCACCAAGGACTTGCAATAGCTTGCAGCAGGCAGCTGACCATACCATGCCAGCTGCATGCTGCAGGTAGGACCCAGCTGCATCAGGTTCACTCACTGCAATGGGAGGGAACAGCATCACCAGAAACGGGTAGCGTCTCAGGTGTTGCTGAACCCAGTGGAGGCCTACGTAGAGACCCCCAAGAACTGCAGCCCTGCAGCACAACAACGCAGCAAGTCACTGCCTGGGCAGCTTCGGTGTCCTATACTGTTTGAAATTCTTGTCACTCACACCATCAGCACAGCAGAAGCTGTCTGCGCTGTCAGCCTGCGTCGTGTGTTGCCCAGCAAGCCATCGCCCCTAGCCATGTTGGCTGCTCAGCGGTCTTCCACTGCACTACGCAGCCAGTGCCCCGCTTAATACATAATACTTCAGCACGCGCGAGAATCCAAAGCAAAGAAAAGGTTGACAAGCAGGCAGAGCTGAGATTGTGTCCGACAGACAGCAGCAGCAGCAGCAGCAACAATACCACTACCTAGTAGGAGCGAGGTGTCGTGCTATACGCAACAAAGCAGCTCGCGGTAGCAACCAGCTCTCGCAGAGCCGTGCCAGTGGACACTTGGGCATATTGGAAATGCCCGACGACGCTCACGCGTAAAAGCCCTTGTTGTTGCGCATGGTTTAAGCTCCAGACTGCAGCCCACACAATCACACTAAAGTTGCATTTCAGAGCTCATCTCAACACCCGCTGCTTCACTGCTGTTCTCGCTGGCTTTGCATTGTGTTGCTGCTCCTTACTGCTGCTGCTGCTGCTGCTGCTGCTGCTGCTTGCAGTCACTGCTGCTCGCAGGTTTGGCGAAACCGCTTCACAATCAAACCAGGCATTAGATTGCATCTCAGATATGGATCCAGAGCTGGAGATGTTTGTGCGGATACCACCGCAGCACCTAGAGCTTCAGCACACTGCTCAGCTGGAGGATGCCTGCACATGCATGGCACTATCTTCAGATGCACAGCTACTGGCAGCCGGCAGTTGCGAGCCAGACATAGCAGTGTTTGACTTGAACCTGACGCTGCTGCGTACACTGTCTGGCCACAAGGGCGGCACCAATGGCCTGGCGTTCGCCAAAGGCGGCAGGCTAGTGTCTGCTGGCGAGGACGGGCACCTGGATGTTTGGCAGAGCAGCAGCGGCAGCTGCTTAGCGCGCCTGGAGTGTGAAGGCACAAACGTTGACAAGTGAGACCACTGGTGTGGGCTTCCGGCAGTGCTCTGGCAGCTACATGAGCGCAGCTGGC
Organism: Scenedesmus sp. NREL 46B-D3; assembly: GCA_014080715.1. Lineage (NCBI taxonomy): Eukaryota > Viridiplantae > Chlorophyta > Chlorophyceae > Sphaeropleales > Scenedesmaceae > Scenedesmus > Scenedesmus sp. NREL 46B-D3. The sequence goes on along the minus strand of JACERP010000657.1, from coordinate 2,298 downwards.
ACAACATTGGCGCCATGCATGCACCTGGCAGCCAGACTGCATGGAGGCAGGCATGCCAGGTTTCATTCAAGCTCTGGCACCTTGGCCACGGAGGGATCCTCTTAAATAAATTCATTGGCTATGTGCCCTGATAGCTGCCCCGCTTTGTTGCTGCAGGACGCCCGATGGTCACACAGTGTCACATGTGCGCACAAACATTGCTGGCACGATGGCAGCTTGCGCAGCAGGCAGGACACTGCATGTGATCGACGTGTCTGGAGATGACTTCGAGTCAAACAGGTGCTTGCGTCAACCCCTGCAGCAGCTGGCTCACCGCCGCAGGCCAGCGTGCTGCTGCAGGCTAGCACACCGCAGACAGCACGGTACCGCTGCTCAACATCAGCAAGATGCAAGTCTGGTGTGTGCAACCAAAGGCAGCCAGGGCGCTGATGCTGGCAGCAGCAGCAGCAGCAGCAGCAGCAGCAACCCCAGCAGAGCAGCAGAACCAGGGGACCAGCAGCAATGCGTGGTGTGATAGTCATTCTCTCGCTGTCGTGTTGCTTTGTGCAGACGCGTGTTCCCGCCGGTGGCTGCTGGAGTGATTGAAGACATCAAGTTTGTTGGGGACGACACGGTGCTGGTGGCCTACTACGGTGAGCCACACTCACCCGAGTGCCTCCACTGCGACAGTCACATCCACACCTCAGCACACCCACATCACACTCACGGTCACACATGCTGTCACAGTCACAGCCACACTTGCAAGTTGCCACCACCACCCCACATCAGCAGCCAGGTCAGCGGCTTGCTTGGCGTTTGCGGACGCTGCAGGTCTCTGCAACTTGACGCCGGCGATGGCCTGGCGCCACGCAGCAGCCATGCCTTGCCGCGCCGCAGCTCATTTGCTGCGCTCATTTTGTAATTGTGTTACATGCTCTGCAGGCGGCGTTTGCGTCTTCAGCACTGAAGCAGGGGCCAGCGGCATGGTACTAGAGTATGGGGTGAGCGGGCGGCGCGGGCAGCAGAGTAGCCCATGCGCCTGACCTGCAGCAATGGCAGCAGGGGGCACAGCACCATGGGTCAAGAGACCGCTACCACTTTGTCAGCAGCCCATGGCGCACATTTGTCTCTTGCTTACACCCACCATGCTTGTGCCTGCTGCCTCCACGACCACTTCTCGAGTCCAAGTGACGCTGAGATGAGCAGGCAGGTGTTACGTGGCTCACTGGCTGCATGTTTTGTCTGCTATGATGCCAAGAGCACTGCTTGCTGCAATACTTGCGTCGCTGGTTGCTGCTGCGTGGTGTGCTGCAGACGAATGTGCTGGCAGTAGCAGCCACGCCACAGCTGAAGTATGTGGTGGGTGGCTGCATGGACTCCTGCGTGCACATCTGGAAGTTTGAGCAGCCTGAGAAACAGGCGGCTGACAATGGCGGTGAGGGTGGTGCGGAAGACGACGATGAGGATGAAGAAGAGGGCACAAAGTTGATCGAGTACTCGTGTGGTGGCTACATGACAAAGGTACGAGGCTTGGCACATGTTGCTGTTTGGCAGGTGCACATGCGTGCACATTTACAGCACTGCAGCAGTAACAGCAGCAACACCAGCAGTAGCAGTAGCAGCGGCACTAGCACTAGCAGGCAGTTGAGTGCGTGTAACAGGATGTTCCAGTAACTGCTGCGTGGCAGGGTGCTAGTGTGCTATGCTGCATGGGGTCTCACGGTGGTTAGCAGCAGTGCTATGGTTTCAGTTTGATGAGGCTGCCTCCTTGCCGTTGTTTTATCATTGCCTGTTCTCTGCTGCTGCAATCTCAGTAAATCGTGCCTCAGCATGCATGTGCTCTGCAGAGCTCGATTGTACCTCGACTCATGGCTGAGTGCCACCTGCAGGACATGCAGTTGTGTGACATGAAAAGCTTTGCATACTTAGCACATAGCGCAAATTGCGCACATTGCGATGCCTGCAGGTCAGCGCAGTTGATTTCAATTTGGCAGGCACCCACATGGCCTCATTGGGCGGCACACAGAACACTGTGTGGGACTTCACAGGGCAAGACGGCCCAGGCGGCAGTGTGCCAGTTGTGGCACTGGGACACTCGAAGAACTGCACGTGCCAGGTGTGTTGGGGGTGCTGCTGGCTGCTGCAAGTGCTGGCAGCTGTTGTGCTATGCGCGTCGACGGCATGCACCCGCATGCAACAGCAGCAGCATGCACGGTTGTGCTCATTGGTGATGCCTGCTGCTGTCCTGCAAAGCGCAGTGGTGCCTGGGCACCCAAGCAAACACTACTGCATTGCTCGTGTCTTGCGCTGGCGACTGGC
>JACERP010000656.1:0-42500 GCA_014080715.1 Scenedesmus sp. NREL 46B-D3 | reverse complement strand
GACGTTGGCAGCAGGGGGACACTCATGATGGCCAAAGCTGCGGGTGCGGTTTTTTGCATATGTTTTGTGTGCCGCACCTTTCCAGTGTGTGTGTGTGTGTGTGTGTGTGGTGGTGTGTGTGGTGTGTGGTGTGTGTGTGGTGTGTGTGGTGTGTGGTGTGTGTGTGTTCTCTTGACGAGGTTGGCGCTGGTGTGTGGTGTGTTCTCTTGACGAGGTTGGCGCTGGTGTTGGCAGCAGCAGGGATGGCAGCCGGAGCTGCAGGTGGGCGCTGCTGCTGACGTGTGCTGGCCTGCCACTGGAGTAAGCTCAGCATCTGCGTATGCAGCTTGTGTGGTGTTCATTCCTGTCACATGCAGTGAGCGCCGCGCTCCTGTGCATGCAAGCAACCCCGTGCATTGTGTTGGTTTGGTTTACCCCGTCTGTCACCAATCTCACATTACTCTATGTGAGTGTTACTCATCTGCTGTGTTCCTACATCAGCTGTCGACCCGGTGCGTACTGTCATTCTGCTTGCGGCTTAATGCCATGAGTGTCATAGCGGCTTCATCCTGAGCACGCTGCACTGCTGTACTGCTGCCCTTTGCGGCTGAGGTGAAAACCTGAACCCTTCCTTGCTGCTGCGCCTGTTACACTGCAGCTGGCGGCCTGGCGGTGCGTCGCTGCTGTGGGCTGCCGCTGCGCTGCAGTCGCTGTCGTCAGACCTGAAGTCGCGCTACGGCGCAGGTGCAGCCATCGTGTTCAAGCGGGGCCCGTACGCTGCAGCGCTGCAGGAGGTGCGCAGCTGACTGATTGGGACGCTGCTGTAAAGCCAGCAGCAGCAGCAGCAGCAGCAGCAGCAGCAGCCAGTGTGCCAGCTCTTCCTGGGCATGCATGGTGTTGCGCTTTGCTGAGTGGCTGTGGTTGAACATTAGCTGGCTGTGGTTGAGGTAATGCCACATGCATAGCGCTTGGTTGCATTTGAGCCATACGTCCAGTGTCAGATGGGGGATCGGAATATGAATAGCGCATGTTGAGCCGCAGGCACCACCTGAGGCGGTGCCAAACATCAATTGGCCATGGCAACCCGTCAGCTCCTTCGTGCCACCTTCCCACCGGAGTGAACCGTACCAACCAAGTGGACTTGCCCCTGTTTGGTTACGACGTTTGCCGCTGGTTCCCTGTGCAGGTGGCTGCTGCCGTTGGGGCGTCTGCGGTGTTTTGCAACCGCCGCTACGAAACCAGCCATGACTGCCACGGATGCGGCTGTTGCTAAGTCGCTGGCAGCTGCTGGGCTGCAGCTGCAGAGCTACAGCGGGCTGCTGCTGCAGGAACCGTGGGAGGTGCAGGTGAGCTGTCCGCGATCTTTAATCATGTTGTCAGGGGCTTTGGCTTGGGGATCAAGTCTGCAGCCAAGATCTACAAAGCTAGAGTCGGCTGCTCCTGCAGGAACAATGGCAGGTGCAGGCGGGCGGACTGTTCAGCCCAGAGGTAGCAAGACGCAGGCATTGCTGCCTATGGCGTGTGCAGCGTGGTGAGGTTTTTGACAGTGCCGCTCGGTTTGCCTGCGCCTTCATCGCTTGCGCCACGTATGCCACCTTTGTCGAGCAGATGCAGCTTGTTCGCCACCACTGCTGGCTACTGGCTGCCACACTGTACACTGTACAGCCACCTCCTCCTCCTGCTGCTGCTGCTGCTGCTGCTGTTTTGACGAACAGCTGGATCTGTCCAAGTGGTACGGTCACTTTGGCACGCTGACGCCCTTCCACAGGGCCTGGAGCACCGCCAAGCCACCCCCCAGCCCCCTGCCTGAGCCCAAGAGTGTGCCGGTGCTGCAGAAGGACCCATCAAAGCTGTGAGCGGCTACCATGCAGCCTAGCGCGTGCACTTGCAGCTGAACGTCCGCGTCGCAGGGCATGCCCTGCAACGGCTCATGTCATCAGCTGGTTACTTAAACGGACCAGAAGTTAGGATATGAGTTGCAGTCTGGGAGTGTGGGCACGCTGCTGCAGACCACTGTAAGCGCATACGTGTGTGCCTGAGTGTGTGCACTGTCATCTGCTTGGTGCCTTGACATTGCTGGGGGCTGGGGGCATGCCGCTGCAGACCGCCGTAAGCATATACATATGTGCCTGAGTGTGTGTATGTTCATCTGCCCTGGTGTCTTTGCAGTGCTGGGGGCATCCCCTTGCAGCAGCTGGGCCTGTACTCTCCACCGAGGCGACGAAAAATGGCAGCAGGACAGCAGCAGCAGCCTGGCATGCGCATCGTTATCAGCAAACCTGTCAGCAGCAGCAGCAGCAGCAGCAGCAGCAGCAACACGAACAAACCCAGCAGCAGCAGCATGAGCAGCAGCAGTGCAGCCACCGAGGTGGTGGACTGGGGCGCAAGCATATGCGGTGCCTGGGACATCAGCGAGAGGGGCGGGCTCAGCCTGCTGGCCACCTTCCTCAGCAGCTCCACTGGCCTGGCTGCGTATGAGGCTGCGCGCAGCTACGCAGACGGCAGGTGGGTGCGCCACGAGTGACAGGCGGCAGCCGCAGCACGTGCTCGCCTGTCTGGAACCTTGGACAAGCCACTGCACAGCATGCCCTCTGCTTCTCTGACCTCGGCAGTTATGCCTGCTTCTCGGCAAACTTACACTGCTGCTTGTGCTGGGTGCATCAGGCGTGTTGGTTGTATCAGTGATGCTGTTGCTGCTGCCGCTGCAGGTCTGTGTCCCGCCTATCCCCGTACTTGCACTGGGGTCAGGTCAGTGTGAGGCTGATGTGGCAGCGAATGAAGATCGCAAAGTGAGTGCAGCATCACCGCGGCCTGCTCAGCCGCTGGCAGCCCACTGTGGTGTCGGCTGCTTGAGTGTTGGCTGCTGGCATGCATTTGACAACACAGTTTCCTGCAAGCAAGGTCCAGCAGCTGCTGCTCTGTTTCAACCAGCAGTACACCGCCGACTTGTGCTGCATATGATGGTCTACGGCAGCTGCATGTGTGCCAGCGCACGGCTCATTCGTGATCACAAACGCCGGTTGATGCTTGATATCGCCTCAGGTGGTGACCGCGGCTCAACGTGCGCTGATTTTATTCCTCACTATGCGGTCACAGCCAAGCACATCGCACGCAGGGTAGGCTGCTGTACATCTTGATGTGGCTGCTGATGCGCAAGCACGCCTGTGTGTGCGATCGCAGGGCTCAGTCGCTGTCCAAAACCTTCCACCGGCGGCTGGTGTGGAGGGACCTGGCGTACTGGCAGCTGCACCACTGGCCAGCCATGGCTGCGCAACCCATCCGCACGCTCTACAGGTGAGCCGGCCCCACTTCCAGCAAGCAGGGCGGCGCAGCACCTCATCAAGTCCGCTTGCCGCGGGCAAGAAGATGCGGCAATTGGCCTGCTCTGCAAGTCTGCACGGTGATACCTGTGTGGTGCGGCCGTGGCTTGGTTTCAGCGCTCCTGCTGCAGCAAGCGGCCTCGCTGCTCGCTCACGCGTGTGTGCCCTGCTGTTGCTGTTGCAGGGATGTGGAGTGGGTCAGCGGCGCAGAGGCAGCGGCGCGCCTGGCGGCTTGGAGGCAGGGCCGCACCGGCTTCCCGCTGGTGGACGCAGGTGTGCGTGCGAGGGGAGGGGGCAGAGGGCGGCGCCTCTTGCACTTTTGTTCAGTCTTGCTGTGCACGCCATGTGCATGGTGGCGAAGAACTGCCGCTGCTGCATGGGCGCTCTGCAGGAACTGCGGGTGACGCGGTTGCTGTGTTCTTGCTGCCGACTGCTGTTGCAAGCTGAAGCTGCTGCCTGCTGTCAGCTGTGCTCCTGCTGGTGTCTGTCTGGTCTTCAAGGCGTCCAGGTGCATGCTCTCTGTAGCGGTTGCCTTCCAGCACTCAGCAGCTGCTAGCTGTGTCACAAAACCGCGCAACGTCGTGCTATTGTTTTTCCTGCAGGCATGCGCGAGCTATGGGCCACTGGCTGGATGCAGCAGTCGGTGCGCATGGTGGCGGCTGCCTTCCTGACCGAGTATCTGCACCTGCCCTGGGCTGAGGGGGCTGCCTGGTTCCACGACTGCCTGGTGGATGCTGACCTGGCGATAAACAGCATGATGTGGCAGAGCGCCGGCAAGAGCGGCCTGTGAGTGGGCTTGCGCCATTCTGCCCTGGCAGGATGGCAGCGGTTGGTTGCTGGGTCTATGAGTTGCTGCGCTGCTGCTGCAAAACAGGCAGGACACATCACCCCTGGCACTGGCTGTTACTCACCAAGCGCAAAACACCATGCAGGCCATGGCATGCTCAGCACTCAGCCCATCATCCCCCTCCTCCCTTTCCCTGTCCGCCTGCCGCCAACCGGCGGATTGAATGATCCATGCGTGGTGTGTTGAACTCTTCGCAAGTGAAGGTGGTGGGTGGTTATAGGGGAGGAGCTCCTACACTATGAGCTCCTACACATTGCGGCTGTTGTATGCATGGCCTGCTGCACAACTTGGTGGGTCCTTACCATGCCATCAATTAGCTGTCATTTCACTTGAACGTGCAGGGCTCCAGGCATGGCACAGCACTCACTCCATGCCTGCCGCTGTCGATCCTGCTGCACTTCTGTCGCAACAGGGACCAGTGGAACTTCACGATGCTGCCGACCAGCAAGTCTCAGGACCCCACAGGCGCATACATCAAACGCTGGGTGCCGGAGCTGTTGCAGCTGCCGGCGGCATACATCCACGCCCCGTGGGAGGCACCAGCGGCAGCACTGGCCGCGGCAGACGTGGTGCTGGGCGACACATACCCGCACAGGTGGGTGATAAACATAACAGTCTTCAGGCTGCTATCAAGATGCGGTTGCAGTGTCTGCCGACTTGTGGCAGACTGCATCAGTTGCACGCAAGGCTGAGCGTGTGTGGCAGTTGAATACCGGTGATGTAGAGGGCGCGCTGTTTGATGCCGCATGTTGCTGCTCCTGCAAGTCTGTGCATCCCTGCAAGGCACTGTTTTGAGCGCTACCTATCATGGCATCCGCAAGCATCGTCTCGTCAGAACGTGTTCGCCTGCTTGTGGCATTCTACCCATGTCTGCGCCTGCAGGGTTGTCAGCAGCGAGCTCTCGGAGTTGCGCGCAGTCAATGTTCGTGCCATCAGGGCAGCGCGTGCGTCAGCAGCAGCATCGGGCCTGGCCGATGGCAGGGGGTATGACATGCTGATGGTGCCGCAGGTGAGACTGTAGCGTTGCATGTGCTGCGTTACCGCTGCTCAGTAACTGAATTTGGTTGATGGAATTGGCTTCGGCCGTGTGCTGGCTGTGTGCTGAATGCGGTGAGACTTCAGTGGCATTGGCACCTGAGTCGAGAATTGTTGCAACACAGTTGCAATGTGTTCCTGCAAGCTGAGCTTATCCCTGGTTCTGCCATGAATGCCTGCACGCAGCAAGTTGGGTTGCAGCCGCATCTGCTCATGTATGATGTATCTATTTTTCTGTCCTGCAGGGCTGCACTCTCAAGCATGACGGCACAAAGACAGTAGTGTTCACTAAGCAGGAGTACAGGCAGCTTGACGGGCCTATTACTGCAACAGGCAGACCATCAGGGTTGGCAGCGGCTAGCATGGTTGATGAGGGAGAGGAGGCAGAGGATGTTGAAGGTATGCTAACAGACTGGCAGAAAAAGAAGAAGCAGAAGAAGGGCAAGGTTGCAAGCAGCAGCAGCAGCAGCAGCGGGCCTGGAGGCGGTACAGGAAAGCGCGGCGGCAGTGGCGGCAAGCAGCAGCAGCGCAGCAGGGCCACGTTCCGAGAGTTGCAGAAGCGCACAGTGAACGATTTCATGGCAAAGTCGAGCTGAAAAGCTATTCTGCTGCACGACCATTCTGTGCATGCATGCACATGTGTCACGTGTACCTTGGAGTTTTCTGTTCAAGTGAGAAGTTCAATGAATCCCCCCATCCGAGGTGACGCGTGTGCCCTGTTGCATGAGGTTTCGGAAGCCGTTTAAAGCAAAACCTTGGTTGTAACGTCAATGTGCGTGTGTTTGTCCTCACAACTTCGGACCCGCGCAAGCGAGCAGTTTCAATTCGCAGCCAATCACTGCTGCCACTGCGTCGTGTTTTGTTTTGCGGAAGTGTCTTGGAAGTCTCTTCGGGACAACTTTCGCTGGTTGTTGGTTAGCTGCTCAACAGCATGGCGCATCAGCACCAACCGCCACAGGAGGCTGTCCAGGTCCATGTGTGCCTGGGAGCAGGGACTACAGGCGATCACAAACAGCGGTCATCACGACCTACGGCAGACTTGCTGTTGGGCAGCTCAGCAGCAGGTCGTGGGTACCCATACGTACCAGCCTGCAGGCCCACACCTGCCAGCAGCAGCACCAGCAGCAGCGGTCCTGCCTGGATACTGTGGCTACTGTTCGGGCTGGGGTTCATTTGCACACCATGCTGGTGGGCAGGCAGTATCCTGGGCTTGCACCGCAGGAGGAAAAAGTACCCGTCAGCAGGGATGAGCAGCAGCGCTACCGCAGCATGGCACGGCTGCATAGCCATGAGTATCATCAGCACTGTGGCTGTGCTGGCAGTTGCCATCTATTATGGGACAAAACCATCAGGTGAGACTACTGAGCACCTAGTCGTGCAGCAAATTCACCAGCACTGCATTGCATCTTGCATGGCACCTGTTACCAACAATGCAAGTACTAATCATAAGTAGCAGCTGCCTGAAGGCAAGCCTGTGCTGTTCCATGCGTTGAGTAGAGATGGAGGGAGGGCAAGTTGAGGCCTCAGGGTTCTAGTTGATAATCTCCACCCTATTATATTGCTGCTGCCTCATGCATGGCACCACTGACCCTTGGCTGTACAGCTATCAGCACCACTGACCCTTGGCTGTACCGATGTTTCCAGCATACAGTACCAGCATATAGTCCAGCACACAGTGTACGCGCAGCTGCATGTGATGCTACACAAAGGCTTCACTGGCAGTGATAGCTTGCAGGACAGCAGATGCATATCACTGATGTGTCCACCACACTGCCATGCCGCCCTGCAGCTCCCAGCGCGTACTTCTTCACACTGAAGCACGCCAGCATGGGCACCAACAGCACCAGCAGCGCCAGCAGCGCACTGCTGCTGCCAGCCACCGCTTTGAACACAACCTTTGCCGAGGCCCTGCATGCAGCGCTGCGGCTGCCAGCAGCCTACCCCACCTCCAGCATCCACGCGTGGCTGGAGGATGCTCTGCAGCCAGCTCAGCGACGCCGCTTGCAGGAATCACTACCCTTGCAGGACGACCAGCACCAGCAGCAGCAGCAGCAGCAGCAGCAGCAGCAGCAGCAGCAGCAGCAGGCAACAACTGTGCTAGCCGTGTGGGGCTTCCAGCTCTGGCCTAGTGGCGGCTTGCCACGCGCACGCAACACGCTGCATGGCGCCCTCACTGGGGAGGATGCAGGCATGTCTGTGGTGCTGCAGCTGGTGGCAGCTGGGGCTGTTGATGCAGGCGCCTTGCTGCAGCTGCAAGGCAGCATCAGCACCAGCAGAGAGGATGCCTTCGACGCCACGGCCGGCAGTGCAGCGGGTGCGCTGGCGTGGCAGCCAAGGACCGCGGGGCCATTGCGCCTGCCCCTTCAGAATTATGTACACTGATCGCTTTCCACACCAGCACACCACGCTACCCTCGGCTTGTGCACAGCCTGTGCTTTAGCTTGAGGCTGAAGCCCTAGGCTAAAGCTTGTCAGTTGGTCTCCATGTGCCGGCACCCTGCAGCTTGTCATGCGTCACAGGCATCAGGACCCCTGCATCTAACTGCCACCGCTGCTGTGCTGTGCTGTGCTGTGCATGCTTGCAGGACAGGGCCTCCTGGGTGCTGGTGTGTTGGCGCCCGAGATGCTGCAGTACCCTCCGAGGCCGCTGCCGCCAGGCGCATGCACCTGCAGGCTAGGCTCGGACAACGAGCGCCTGGGCATGGATTGCGCCAGCCCATGGTCATCCGCAGCAGGCACCAGCAAGGTGAGCAGCCAGCTGCAGGCAGTGCGCGCACAGCCATGACAGCCACCGTGGCATGTGTGTCACTGCCGTAGAATGCGAAGATTCTGCAAGCTGTGTGCGGCTGAGGCAGTGTCTCTGATTTGCAGTCACCCAGGCAGCTCATGGGTGCAGGTCGTTGCTGCATTGCGCTGAGCTGTGTGTGCTGCAAGGCTGTATAGCACAGCCATGCAGTCCGATGCTTTGGGGTATGTAGTTGCTTAGAAGTGCATTGTGCCTGCCTCTGGGGATGACAACACGTCTGTGCTCGGCGTGATGCAAGCAGGTTGCAGCTTCGCCCAGTTGGTCATGCTAGCCATGCAGTGCTGCAACAGCGCCCGCGCTCATACACAATGCCTACATGCGCAGCGTCGCATGCAGGGGTAGGGTGGCAATGCTTGCTTGCTTGCCTTCTGCTGCTGCGTTAGAGTGCTTCTTCTTCTTGACACGCACCTATGCCTGCAACCACACCTGCTGACGCGTCGCTGCGCAGGTTCCACCCGCTCTGGCAATCGTCAATGGGCAACTGGTGCAGCGCGCCTCCGGCACGCCAGCTCAGCTTCACGGCGTGAACTTCTTCGGCTGGAACACAGACACGCCAAACTTCGACGGGCTGTGGGCCTACGATGACGGCGAGATCCCCGGCTACGACTCGGTTGGCGGCGCCGGTGCCCTGCAGCGGCTGAACATCAGCTGGTGGGGCAAGCGGCGCATGTCAAACGACTTTGCTGCTGTGGTGCACAGGATGGGGCTGCTGGGTTTCAATGCAGTTCGTGTGCAGTTCACGTTTCAGAACCTGAACAAGGAGCTGCCACCTGGGCCGGACCCTGAGTTTCATCCCTGCCTGGTGGGTGCTGCTGCAGCCGGCCCGAGGGCAGCTGCCTGCACAGCCGGCATTGAAGCGCCTGCACACCTGCAGTTTGCAGGCTGTGCAGTCATCTAGTAACAGATGTAGCCGAGCCGAACATGTATGCAGCAGGTTGTCGGCATGCAGCAAGGTGAAAGGGGCTGGGTTGCTGGCTGCCTGACGCCTGCAGCTTCCAGGCGTCTGTGTGCGCTGCTGTGGATATGTGGATGCCGACCCTTGCCTGCTTGACCAACCGCCCTGTCTGCAGCATGACTCTGATGCCTACATCGGACTCGACAAGACCACGGACCCACAGCTGCTGCAGTGGCTGACAGCCAACCGCCTGCAGCCAGATGCGCTGCAGGCCCTGCTGCCTCCCTACACCGGCATGCAGCACCCACCGCCCAACGACACAGGCAACCCCCGGTGTGACAGCATGCCTTGGTCAGCACCTTTTGCACCCAATTACACCGGCCACAGCAGCAGCAGCAGCAGCGGCAGCAGGGGCAGCAGCAGGGGCAGCAGCAGCAGCCTGCAGCTCACCATGTGCAACTGGTACCTGCCGCAAGGTCCTGGTGTGGCTGCAGTGCACAGGTGGGGGCTGCTGGGGCTGTTGATTGGGCAGGCACCAGCATGCTGCCCTGTCCTTCCCCCGCTCTTACACTGCCGTGATACTCAGCAGCACAAGATGCATGCATGTGGTGGTGTAGTGGTAGCTGATCGTGATTGTTTTCCATAGGAATGTCGCTTGCGTGTGCTGCCCCGCCTGCACCTGTGCAGGCTGCTGTGGCAAGTGCAGTACCTTGTGAGCCAGGGCTTCTACGTGATGCTGGACTTTGCCAGCCACCGTTTGGAAGACCCCAACGTGCAGCACCCGCAGCTGCTGGCAGCCAACTGGGCAGCACTGTGGCGCATGCTGACTGGGCTTCCTGGCTACAGGGAGCACTTGGCAGGCAGGGTGTTCCCCGACTTGGTGAACGAGCCCAGGTTCGCTGCTCTGTTGGGGTTGTGACGTGCACGGCTGCTGTCAGCATGATGCAAGATGACCCCATGAGCCTTGTTTGGCTCCTATGTGCGTGGGCCAGTGGCCCTATTTTTGTAGTTCGGTTTTTGGCAAGCAGCACAGCTGGCTCAGGCCATGGCCGCCCTGGGGTGAGGGGTTGTGCTCCAACAGCACAGCAGGATGACAGCAGCATCCGCGCCTCGGCCTGCCAAGCCAAGTTTGCATACTACATGGAAGAGTAGCCAGCTCGTCACCGGTCACCGGTCACGGTGGCATAGGATGTATCTCTGCTTTGCTTACCGTGCTGCTGCTGCTGCTGCTGCTGCTGCTGCTGCTGCTGCTGCTGCTACTGCTGCTGCTACATACCGCAGCCGCTGGAACTGCCAGTGGGACGAGTCCTGCCACGCACCCAATGCCAGCAGCCGCAGGTGCGCGCCCGCTGCGCAGCTCTTTGGCATGTCTGCTGCGGCCATCTGGCAGCAGGATGCAGGGGTGCCGATCTTCATCAACGGCTTGGGACAGACTCGCGACCACTCCAAGGACCAGTGCGGTGGCGGCTACCTTAGCATGTAAGTTGGCAGACTGGTTTGTCTATTTAACAGGTCACCGCAGTCATCTGCTGCGTATTGCAAGTAACATGTACAGCCGGTGCAGAGCTATGACAATGTGTTGTTGCAGTTGCTCTTACTGCCTCCTATGTAATGGTTCTGCTGATGCAACCACCGTCACCGTACCCAATGACTTTTATAACTGTTATAACAACATAGACGTTCAAACTTGATTGATGCTCATGTGCTGTGGTGCAGGTCCTGGGGTGACGGCTTCATCACTGACCCTCGCACGCTGCAGCAGCATGGCCTGGGGGACCCAAGCAGCTTGCTGGCAACAGCAGCCAAGGTGAGTGGCGACAAGGAACTACTGCTCACTGGGACAGCGGTACCCCTGTCAAAGACCCCGCAATGCACGGAGCAGCAGAGCTGTGCTGCTAGAACATCTCGATGTCACTACAGCTGACTGTGGCATGGCAGATGCGTGGTGCTGTTACAGCAGGTAGGCTGAGTGGAGGGGGGCTGCGCTGTACTGATGCTGTGCAGATGCAAGGCCCGCACGCAGGGCTCGTGCTGGCTCCTCACCTGTACCCCCCAAGCATAACCTGGAACGCTGCAGAGTCGCCTGCAGCAGCTGCGGAGCGCTGGGACCTCAGCTGGGGGCTGAAGGGGCGTGGGGGTGACGTCACACCCGAGGTATGGCGTCAAGACACACTAGTCACCTACTAGTTGCTAGGTTCACACTAGTTACCTTCAGTAACCTGAGAATGGATCCCTCTCATCACTGCGTCCTCTTGCTGGAAATTCATGTGATCAAGTTCAGCACACGGATAGGTTGAGGTCAAGGCCCTGCGGCGCCACCAAGATGTGGCAAGCGATGGTGTGCGTCCGGAATTTGTGGTTGTTGAACGCTTGCGCGCAAGGTGTGTCTGCTTGCTTGCGCAGGCCTAGGCCCTGCAGCGTCTGGGCTGGTGTTGCAGCTACTGCTGCAGGCGTATGTGGTGGCAGCCGCTCAGCAGCCAATTGTTTGCAAAAACACCAACGCAATGCTGTCAAGTTAGCAGCAGCAGCGTCCTGTGCAACAACCACACATGTTGTGTTGTGCTGCCGCCTGCAGGGCGCGGCACTGCCGCCCATGCCTGTGCTGCTCGGGGAGTTTGGCAGCAGGGACCTTGGGGACAACAGCGTCACCAACGCCGACACCACCATCTACTCTGATGTGGACAAGCAGTGGCTGCGCGACACTGCTGCCTATGTGCGCGGCCTGTCTGACAGCAACGGCAGACCTGCCTCTTGGTTCTTCTGGGCCTGGAACGCCAACTCAGGTACGGCCCAGCTGCTGCTGCTGCTGCTGCGTGACTCTTTGTGCTTGGCTTGCAGTGTGCTAGAGGGACGGCTGTTACATGTGCGAATGCGTGGCCAAGCAGCAGGCCTGCCCTGGTGTGCTGTGACTCATCCCTGCGTGAGCCGGTGACCAGAAGGCTAGCGCTGTTGCTAATGTAGTAGATCTATTCCACTAGACCAAATAGAGCTGTGCTAGCAGTGCTGCGGTAAAGGTCTGGCGCGGGCATGATCAGCTGTGCCTGCCATGCAGCCAACTTGCCTCTTGACCCGTGCACTTGATGCAGTTGCAGCTTGTCCATTGTTGCTGCTGTTGCTGCCGCTGCTGCTAGGTGACACGCAGGGCATTGTAGGCCCAGGCACCACCTGGCGGGAGGTGCAGTGGACCAAAGTAAGGATGCTGACACGTGAATACGGCCTGCACCCCTGGTACTGTGCGCACTTCCCTGCCGAATGTGACAGCCTTGAATGGTGATACGTCACAGCACCTATGTAGGTGCACGTCCACACAGCGACAAGTGCAGTGACAGACTCCCCTCTACCCACTGCTATGTAAATGTAGTTGTTTGAAGCTTGAAAGATGCTGCAACAATGCATCAACACCGTCATCCTCATGATGGTAGCCTACAGGCAGCTTGCCATCTACACATGCAACATATGCATGGCTGTATGCTCAGTGCTGGATGGCTGTATGCGATGAGATCCAGCAACGCACACGCTGGGCTGGCGTGCCAATGCGTGCAGCCGTGCATGGGTTTTGCCTGGGTGCTGGAGCCGACGCCATTGCACATGCAATCATAGTGTGTACATGGCTTAGGCTGATGTGTACTGTGTTGCCGACGGCTGCATTCAGGGTTCCTGCTACTGACAGGGGTATGCCTGGCCATGGAAGCAGTGTGCTTGAAACTTGTGCTGCAGTTCGGTCGAGGTGTGCTTGCTGTAGCTCAGCATACACAGTCACTTGGATGCTTGCTACATGTTCATCAACACAACCAGCGGCGCAGTACAGTGCGTGGAACCAGCTTTGCTTACATGCGCAGCGTCGTATGCAGGGGTAGTGTAACACTGCTTGCTTGCTTGCCTTTTGCTGCTGCGTTAGAGTGCTGCTGCTTCTTGACAGTCATTTGGGGTTGCACGAGAACAAAGCTCAACAATTCCTGGTCTGGTTGTGATCAGCACCATCTGCTGACCATGTTCATGCAAGGTGGGACCACGCACTGACGCTAGTGCAACCTCCCCATGAACAACAATTGCTGTCAGTATGACAGGCATGCAGCGGGATAGTCATACAGTTGTGACTGAACCCCATAGTTACAGCTATGTGCAGCTAGGGAAGCACAGCACACCATAAGCCGGCACCACTGATCACCGCCTAGAACCCCTGGTCAACTAGCGGGTACATGGTTGTGAGAGGACATGGCAGTAGCATGTGAGAGGACACGGCAGTAGCATGCAGTACACTGGCAGCCCACCCAACCCACCGCATTACAGCCAATGACTGCTGCTGCTCATGCATGCACGCGGACCACCCATTGTAAACGATGCTGGCGCCATCGATGACACGTAAAAAGCAGCTGTCCAGATCCAGGGGTTGTGGGTGCCGGAAGATGGGTGCCGTGCTTGCCCACACCTTTCCGCACTGCACGGACCGGGTTGGCTCTATAGTGCCTGCTACTCAACCCCTCTGTCAATGCGTGCTAAGAGACACAGGTTGATACTAGGAGTTGGATTCGGAAATGCTGCAGCTGCTTTCCTGGTGCATGATATGAACACTCACCCTGCTGCTGCCACGGCTCCCTCCAGCTCTACTTCCACATGGCAAGCGTGCACTGATACCACCAGCAGAACTCGTCTGCATGCTCCTGGGACCCTGGGATTTTGGCGGTATGCTATCACGTGTCTGGTCACAGGCTTGCACTGCAGTAATGAAGCAGCAGTCTGGAACCGAACTTACCGCAGCAGTTGGTGATCAGCAAGATCATACGGAGGGCAGCACCTTTGCACTCATCGCCGATACTACCGGCGAAAGACGACGAAGAGAAGTGGGTGCGGGGGCGCTGCTGGCCTGTGACTCACAAATGCTGTCGTGCTGGTCACCCCGGCCGTTTCTATTAAATAAGATCTGTGTCATCATTTTTTGAATGTTATGTACAGTTGACGCCAGCAGTGGTTCTTAACAGGGAGATCAGAGGGTTTGTTACTACCAGGTTGGCATGTCATGCCGCATGTGGCCCCCATGTGCTGCTATGCATGTGCGCACCCGTGCTTTGGCCATTGAGGACTGGAACAGCTCCCTGGGGATCTTCTCATTGACTGTAATTGGGGTGAACAAACCCCAGTGCACGTGACCAGCCCACCTGTGCAGCGCAGCCGGTTCAGGCCCCCGCATCTGTGAGCTAGGCGCGCAGAACACAAAGAAAGGTGAGGATTGAGGTGATGCAAGCTGCAGACAGCTGCCAGACTGGCCGGGCAGCCCCTTTTGTGGCGCAGGAAAGTCCGTGTATGGTCAGCCAAGGCTGCTGACAAAGTCCGTTCTCCAGCAGATGGGCATGTTGTACTCCTTAGTACTGGCCACGGCAGCATCGCGTTGCTCACAGGCGATGCCCGGCCAAATCCAGCAGCAGTCAGAGCCAGTAGCAGTCCCTGGCGACCCGGTTTTCGCTAGCTGTGTCCGCATTACTGCTGTAGCCACCTGTTTGCAGCGATGCATGGCGCGCAGCAGCTCGTATTTGCTCGATCTCATATGTTCTTGCACCGGCCAAACAACCCTGCTTGCTGTCTATCATCCTGTGCTTACAGCCGCGCAAAATGGCTGAAGCTCTGGAGTCTTTCTGCACTGGGGAGGAGCTCACGGCCCTGTGAGTACTGTAGCTCAGAGGGGCCCGCGACTCGCGGCCTGCGAGTGCTCATGCATTTCGCACCACTCAGCTTGTGGTCTCCCATCAGCGCATACAGCGCATGGAGCAGTCGATCATGATCCTATGCTGTACAATCCTGTGCTGTACACTCCTGCAGGCAAGACCGCATTAGTAACCTGCTTCTCACCTGATGCATGTGACGGACGACCACCTGACTGACGACCACCTGCGATTTACGCGCCTACTGCTTGCAGGGCCGGTCTTTTCAAGACGCAGGCAGCCGCCCAGGCGTTCTGTGACAAGCTCACGGTTGTCAACACGCCACCCCTGGCTGACCGCCTTGCAGGCATCGAGGAGGGCGTAAACACCTTCTTCCTGACCATCAATGGTGCACTGGTGTTCATTATGCACGCAGGCTTTGCGATGGTGAGTACTTTGCCCTGGCATTTCTGCACTGAAGTTGCTCCTGCGCAGTCCATGTGGTTCCTCTGCGGTACCAACGGCAGCATGTTTCTGGCGTTTGCGGAGGGAGGGGTTGATGCAAGTGCGCTGCTGCATTACCGCAGCGACACTCACCTCTGTGCTCGTTGCACACATCATTGTAGCGTTACATGCAGAGCATCACAATTAGGACATCTGCATACAGAAACGCAGTGTGCTGCAGGGCGCCACTGGTGGTTAGCCCATCTTTAGAGCGTCTCCACCAGCTTGCAAGCCGCCCTAGCTCCAGTGTTCAGAGCAGCGCTGGCTGCAGCTGACCGCGTCTGCCAGCCAGGCTTCTGCCTTTCGTGGCAAGCATGCTGACTGTTGGCTGCGTCGTGCTGCGTGGTGTTTCCTGCAGCTGTGCGCTGGTGCCATCCGCTCCAAGAACACCATGAACATCCTGCTGCAGACAATCCTGGATGCAGCCGTGTCTGCCATCTGCTGGTACCTCATCGGGTGAGCGCCGCTGCTGCTGCTGCGGTGTACATCAGTCAATATCTGTCTCAAAAGCTGGCCTCTGGGTACTTCCCAGCCCTGGTCTGGCGTTGCATTTGTTGCTGGCACCACCCTGCATCATGGCCGGCACAGGCTGCTGCTTTGCTCCACTGCCCTGCAGCTGTCGCGCTGCTCACACCCTCCACAAACAGAGTTCCAGCCAGCACACCAATGCGCGGGCACTGAACGACTGTGAGTGTTCATCTGTTCCTCATGCTGATCAGACGGTGTGTTGCTGATGTGGGGATGCGCCTGCAGGTGGGGCCTGGCGTATGGCGACATTACCGTCGGCAACCCCTTTGTGGGCACGACGGGCTTCGCCATGGCCAACTGGTCAAACCTCACAACCAACTCAGGGTCAACGGGCAGGTGGAGCGACTGGTTCTTCCAGTGGGCCTTTGCTGCGACGGCCACCACCATCCCTGCAGGCTGCGTGGCTGAGCGCTTCAACTTCAATGCCTACCTTGGTGAGTTGGCGCTGCAGCGGCACGGCATGCGCCCACAAGCTCCTGGTGCAGAGCTTGCTGCAAATGGTTGTAATGTGTGTTGCAATCCACCCAGTGTCGTGCTGGTTGTGGGTGAGCCAACCAGGCGGGTGCAGTGTTGCAGCCAGTTGGCAGCAGGGCTGCTGTTGCTGCTGCTGTTGGCAGCGCGGCCACAGCTGTCGGCTGTAGTGTGCAGCCCCTGTCGTGCGCCTGCTGCATACGCCTGCTGCATGGAGGACAGCACGGCGTCTGCTGTGGCACAGCAGCAGCAACAAGGCGCCAATGATGTTGCAGCAGCATGCCGCATGCAGCCTGCAGGCCGTCCCACATGTCCACGCGTGTGCACCTGCATGCCACGCACAGCCAGCATGACGTTTCAGCCGAGCAGCTGTGCTTCTGTGTCCGCCCTGCTTGGCATGGACTTGGCTCCCGTCCCTTCGGCAACGCCTCAAGCCTAACCTGCTTGCTGCCGCCCTGCCCTCGTCCGCCCCCTGCTTGCTACGCCTACCTCTCCTGCAGCCTACACGGTGTTCATCTCCGCCTGGGTGTACCCCATCATCGTGCACTGGGTATGGTCCCCCAAGGGCTGGCTGTCCGCCTTCAACACGGAGAGCCCGCTGCTTGGCTCCGGTATGATCGACTTTGCGGGGTCTGCAGTCGTGCACATGACCGGCGGCCTTGCAGGGCTCATGGGCTGCATCATGGTGGGCCCGCGCCTGGGCAGGTTCGACTCCAACGGCAAGCCAGTGGATATGCCAGGCCATTCGGCGACCCTGGTCGTGCTCGGCACCGTGCTGCTGTGGTTTGGCTGGTACGGCTTCAACCCCGGGTCGACCCTGAACATTGTCAGCCTCGCGGGCGCGGACTCTGCGCTGCTGTTTGAGACCTCCGGCCGCGCTGCCTGCACCACCACGCTGGGCGGCGCCGGCGGCGTCATCACTGCGCTCATCACCACCTTTGTGCGCCACAAGGCCTGGGACCTGATCTCCGTGTGCAACGGCGCGCTGGTCGGCTTCGTATCCATCACGGGCTCCGCCGCTGTCGTCGAGCCCTGGGCCGCGATCATCGCGGGCATCATTGGCTCCCTCATCTTTGACGCCACCTGCTGGCTGTGGCTGCGGCTGCGCATCGACGACCCGCTGTGCGCCAGTCCCATGCATGGCATCTGCGGCATGTGGGGCGTGCTGTTTGCCGGCTTCTTCGCGACCGAGAAGTACGTGGGCCAGGCCTACCTGAACGGCAAGTTCGGCGCCTTCATGGGCGGCGGCGGCCACCTGCTGGCCTGCCAGATCATCGGCATCCTGGTGATTACGGCCTGGATCTGCGTGCTGACCGGCATCCTGTTCTTCGTGCTCAAGATGTTTGGCAAGCTGCGCATCAGCCCTGAGGAGGAGCAGGCCGGGCTGGACGTGTCGAAGCACGGCGGCTCCGCCTACAACTACGACCATGGCCTCAACAAGCCCGACGCCATCAAGATCTGAGCGGGTGGAATGTGCCGCTTGCTGCACTGTGGATTCACACTGGGACTTTGCGTGTGAATTCAGCCTGTAGAGCTCCAGGCTGGGCTTTGTGGGTGCCTACCAAAGCCGTGTGTGGGAGCATGTTGCGGAATGTGGCAGTGGCTTGTGTGGGGCGTAATGGTTTTCTCGAGCAGCAGCAGCGGAGATGGGGAGTTGCTGCTGCTCTGTGCTGGGCTGTGGATATGTCTGGATCATGCATTCGCTATAATCACTTGGGGCTGGGTCCGCGTGCAGCTTGTCGGAAGGTTCATGGGGAGTTGCATGTGTGTGTGCAGCGCTGTGGTGGCGTGCAGAGGTGTGCTGCAGCTGCCGCCTGTGCCTGTAGTGGTGCGGCGCGGTGCAGCAGCGCGGGCTGACTGGAACTGCACGGATTTGGGAGCCTTGCTTGCAGCGCAACCCAGCGTCAGTGCCTAACCAACCATAATATGTGTATCATCGGCTATCGAAGGCGTGTGTTCTGCTTTGGCTGCTGCTTGTGGGCTGTCACAGCTGTGCGGGGGAGTATGCTGTCGCTGCTGCAGTATGTATGGCGCTGCTGCAGCTGCAGGGCGCTTGGTGGAGAGGCACAGCCATGTTGTAATCTGGCCAGGTCACATTTGCATGGCCGTCTGTATGTATGTGAGCAGTTGTGGCGCTGCCTCGAGGGCGTGTGCATCCCTTTCCTGGTGTACTTTGCACGGCTCTCACATTGCGTGGCTTGTACGAGATGCAGCGGCAGTCTGCAGGGCAGTTGAAGTGGCAGTACGGTGTGGCACAACAGTTCTGAAGTGCCGCACTGTGCTGACGCGGATGCCATAGGACTGCGCAGAGCGGAAAGCCGCGCGTGCATGCAGTTCCGCTTATGACATACCCACGTGTTTTTGAATCCTTCACGGCTCCTGCTGTGGGGGTGTGAGCATGAGCATTGCGATTGGCCTGAATCGTGCTACCGATGGTCGTATTGGCATGTGCGTCACTTGCGAGTTTATGTTGTTACATAACAGCATGCATGTGCCAGGTTGTTTTGCCCTTAAGTGTGTGTGCAGTTGGGGGTTGGTACGGACTTGGCGCCACTGAGCGGCCAAACGGGGTGCACTGTCGTGTGTGTGTCACTTTGGGTACACCGCACAGTCCAGCCGCTGAGTGCACACATGGTGTGGCGCGGTTGATGTTTTTTGGCTTCAGCATGCGTCTGGCTTGGTTATGTGTTCTCGAAACTACTCGGCAGCACGGAGCAGTAATGCAGCAGTTGGCGCACAGGTATGCTGCTGGCTTCTTGGACCTGTGCTGATCAGCGCCAGGTGCGTGCTAGTCACCAGCTGCTTTGAATGCTAACATTGTCAGCCGTGCACCGTTTCGTTCAGAGTCTCACTGCCAGCCCTTGCGGCATCCTGCTTTGTTTTGTGTCAGGTCTGGCACCCTTTATGCACTGGTGAGTTGTGGCGCATGGTGACTGATGGGTGGGCTGGCAAGATAGCCACAGCTCACATGGTACTTGTTACACCTCATGTGCCAACACAATGCTCGCATGACTGCAACAAAGATGCCGATGCTGCTTTGCGGCATTTGGTGAACCCCTGATGGCAGAGGGCTCGAGCTGGCTAACGATCTGCGCTGATGCATAGTTGCTGTTGCTTGGCCACGCCCTGATTAAGGCATTGCATAAGCGGCTGTCATGGCCTATTGGAACCAGAATGAGGATTAGGACATCATACATGGATGTGTTAATGCTTGCTGGCAGTTGCTCGACTTTTCCTAGTCGTTGCACATGTGACAAGTATTGTGGCTATATGACTGTGGACAGACGCTGTTACTTGCCATAGCAGAGTCGGTCCACCAATGAGTGCTTACTACTGCACACACATGCGTGTGTGGGTGTTTGTGGGTGGGTGTGTGCGTGTGCGTGTGTGTGTGTGTGTGTGTGTGTGTGTGTGTGTGTGCGCGCGTGCGCGTGCGCGTGCGCGTGCGTCCTGGAGCGTGAACTTGCGTAGCATCAACAGAGGCCCTGTTTGGTGCCTTGGTGTGCTGGTCCTAAGGCCTTGCACAAGCGGATTTGTAATACGGTCAAATGATTGTTCCTGACTTTGTTCAACACACAAGATACCTAACATTGCAGCTCATGCACAAAAAGGGTAGGCTCGAGCAGGCTCGCCTGCTTCAACTGGATGCCCAGCACATGTAACATGCAGCAGTACTGCAGTGGAGCAGTGGCAGCAGCAGCCTCGCCTGTGCCCACAAGAGAGCATCATAGTAGCCATTGCCGCTTCCAGTGAGTGCCCAGCAATGGTCTCATCCAGGGGTGTATATTTCATAAGAGAGTCTCTCATATGATATACCCCCTTTGGTCGCATGGTTACCGAATTACCGAATTACCAAAGTAGGGCCACTGGCCCACCCGCAAAGGAGCCAAACAAGGCTCATGGGGTCCACAAAACTCAAAAGAAGACCATACCAGTTACGTTGCCCTGCAGGGCCGGCCTCAGTGTGCATTAAGCAAGTTGCACCATGGGCTGGCCAGCCAGGAAGCTTCCAGGGACCAGGTCGAGTCAGCTGAGGTCAGCCAGCTGTGCGTGTGTCTGTGTTCTTTCACAGATCTGGTATGGCTGGCACAACAGCATGGCAGCAGCAGCAGTAGTATGGTGTCGACAGGCTGCGTCACAACCTGCGGAATCCCTGCTGCACGTCAGCATCATGCATAGCACTGCTGTCTTGGATGACACTAAAGCAAGGGATGACCTCTGGAGTGCCGGTACTAAAATCATGGCACATCTCTGCTAGGCGCTTGTGATGACCTTGCTGAGCAAGCGTGTCAAGGGCGAGCTGCAGATTATCTGCAGACCCTCTATATATAGAGCCTCTAGCCAGAGTTTGGCAGTCACTGTGTAGAATCTGAGTGGACCTGCGCTGCGGTGAATGTAGCGCTCGGTGGTGTTGGTGAGCTGCTGTTGCTGTGCGCGCATGTCTGTGACTGGCCGCCAAGTAAACACAGCAACAAGAATGGGAGCAGGGCTGCATATGCACACTATGGGTGTCCCATGCATGCCTTGTACCCAACATGCCCGTCAACAGCAACTCTTTCCTCAGCCCGAGCTGCGGCAGCATTACCTGATGCCGCGGAAGAAAACAATCTTGACGTTGAAATCGTGATTAATAGTTGACACTAGCACGGAGTGGTGAAGCGCTACGACGTATGCATCTTGCAACTATAGCTATTTCCCGCTGTCCAGATGCGCATGCGCCACAAATGACACGCGAAGTCCGGCGCGCTTGGCAGGCAAGTTCATCACTTTTTGAACCTCACGGCGTTGACATGTGCTGACCGTCACAGCCCACTTACACTGCAAGTCGAGTAGCTGCATGTAGGAACTTGCTGGCGGGAAGAAGGATCGATCGATACTTCGGAGTGTGCAGCACTGCTATCTGTATGTGCTCAAACGTCCGAATGAATATCGTTTTCTCGCCTCGCCTGCCGAATCTGCCAACAGTATGTGCGCTGTCTTCACCATCTGCTGCAGTGCCAATGGTCTTCACTTCCAGCCAACGTCATTGCTGCCGCACGTCTGCACTGGTCTTGTTCATTCCATCTTCCATACTTCTCAAGTCAACAGGGCTGCTGTACGCAAATCCACATATATGTGCGTACATAATGTAGTTACACGCTCGTGGCATTCGTCCCTCACTCTACACACTGTAGTGGCTGTATGTGTATGGTGCAATGTCTGCAACCCAGCTTGCACATGCCTTGAATCCTACTTCAAACTCCTTTTTCATAAGAACTGTCGTAACAGAACATTACTCAAGAAAACGTCCTCCAGAAGGCTTGCGAGTTGTGGCGCTCAAGACAGGTTACTGTCTCAACTGCCTGCTGCCAGCACTCCTGCTGCTGCTGCTGCTGCTGCTGCTGCTGCTGCTGCTGCTGCTGCTGCTGCTGCTGCTGCTGCTGCTGCTGCTGCCACCGCTATGTTGCACAGCCTCCAGAGCATACACGCAGTATGGCATGCACGGCCACGCACTGCTGTCAGCATGGCGCCCTACCCTGCAAGACATTGCCTTGGTTCTGCAGCACGCGCTGCCAGGGAAGCCCGTACAGGCTGTGCCCGCGTCGTGCTGCTAGCGCTGTATCACATCACGGCACCGCCAGTAATGTACTTCTCTTGGCAGCCTGACGGCTGTCAGACCTTGTGCACGCTGGTAGGCTTGTGCACAGCCTGCAGAAGCCAACACATGAACAAGGTCAGACAGAGTCCACCTTCCGCCAATGCTTGATGCTTGGGTTCTTGCAGTTGCGCCAGAGCAGTCACAGTGCGTCTCCCCGTCCTCTGTCAGCTGTGCAACAGCGCTGTTCTGGACTGTGGTTCAACGCGGCAGGTGTGGTGTGTGACACGCACTGTGTGCCTCGCAACATGACGACATTCCGATCGATAATAGTACCCACCATCTCGGAAGATCATCACTTGGTATGCCCACGTGCAATGGTAGCTGTTGTTGCCCTTACCCCACCCCCTTCGACTGCTGCAGAGAGGGGCACACTTTTCATTACAGGCTGGCTAATTGCAGGTGCTCAGCTGCTCCAGGCAGCAGGCCTTGGAGCACACACCATGCTGTGCCTCACCTCTTTGCCTGACTTCTCGCTCTTGACTTTGACCTTCGGGTTGTCCTCTGAGGCCTTGAAGTGGTTGCTGCCCACTGTGGTGTCCTCGGTCACCACTTCCTGCACCACACACAGCACAGCCAACATCATCAGCCAACATGTGCGGCGCAACTTGCGCAGTGTTGTACTGTGTGCACTTCTGGACATCATATGTGTGGCATAGAAGCAGCAATCTGTGTGTTAAAGCAGCACGGGCACCGCACACATCACTGTCGCAGTCCATACTGCATGACACACATGACAACAAACACCGCTGTTATCTGCTGCTCTGTTACACAGTGACAGGGATTGAGCAAGTAGCAGGGGCTGCTCTTACAGCACCAAGAGCATCAGCATCAGAAGCAGCAGCACTTTCTGGTGCTTTTCACGCTAGCTTGCCGCCAAGTGGTGGTGTGCTTTCATGTCTGCTACAGGCGCCTGCATGGCCGTTCTAGAGCAAAGTATGCGAAGGTTGAGTCATGCTGGGTTTCTGCTGAGGTAACATCAATTTGATCAACAAGAGCAGCAGCGAGCGTGAGGTGTCAGGCACCAGCCCACCTCCCACTGTGTGTGTTCGCTGAACTTCTCTCGGACATCAGTGGGGGTGTCTAAGTGCATGCGTGTGCAGCCATCTGCCTGTGCTTCCCAAAACATCAAGGGCTGGTGGGTCCGACACAACTCTGCCGGTCGATGTCCTTCTCCATGTGCTTCCCAGAATGCTCAATGTTGACTGCAGCTCCCATGCAATGCACTGTATCACCGCAGCTGTGCTTGCACACGGGATCGCGCCTCTTACTAGTAGTAAAGGGAGGGGTGGTGCTGTGCTTGCCATGCGTTTACACTGCAGCTTGTGACGTCACACTCCTCGGGCATCACGCAACAAGAGTGAAGAGTGACAAACTCTCGAGCACTGCATGCAGTGCCGAAGTGCAACTCACCACAACTTCTCCACGTGTCTTGCCCCCTCGCACTGGCGCACCCCACTCAACATGGTCACCTAAAAGCAATCAGCATTTTGATGGTGCAGCCCTAAGCAAAGGTCTTGATGACATGGCATGACACTGCATCTGCTGCAACCAACACTGAGCCAAGGTTCATAGGCAAACGTATAACAGGCTGATGACAGACACACACAACAGGACTTTAATTATAGAGCAACTATTACCTGGACTGAGCTCCTCAACTGCTGCTTGCTGATTGGATGCATCAGACATGTTGAACTTCTGTCTTGAGCTGGAAGCCGATGTAGGGAAACGCGACGTGGATTTGTCAGCTGTACTACTTTAAACGGAAGGCAATGCAAGCACCATGCATTGCCTTCATGGAGGTTGTTCTATGAATGAACTCTTGCCGCTCCTGTCCACACACTGCTAGTGCATCACGAGTACGTCACGAGGCGGGCGATTTCGCTCGGATCTGCCAGAAAAGCAACTGGCTTCGCTGGTACATGTCTGATGCTTGAGATGCGAAATTGCGATTATCGACAGCCATTACAAGTGTGGCAAGGCGACGTCGTACTATGCGCATGCTCAGCAGCACATGTGCTCCACATGCCAGTGGCTGCAATGCACGCCACAGGAAGCCCTTGCCAAACAGTCTAAGACAGTCTGATAAACAGTGTGCCTATAGGTGATTGTACTTAGTCAGGCACAGCCAATTTTGACCAAGCATGAAGGTTTGTTGATAACCAAGCATGATGCAGCAACTGCAGCACTCACATGCCATGCCGGGCGCCAGCCCAGGGAGTACCAGAACGTTCGATTCAACGACGACAGATTGCGTCCCGGACGTGTCCGGGATGTAGTAACATTCCCAATACGTAGCTGCAGTACGCTGCCATTGCTGCTGCACTGCGCAAAGGCTCGCTGAACCGCTGGTCTTGACGAAAAATAGCACTGGCACGAAACTACGGTAGTGTTCAAACAGCACCAAAGTGCTGAGACACTCATTGCTAAGTCGTGCGGCGCTTCAGCCAGTCAGCAGCCGTAGCTAGTTGCAGCTCTGAAGTCCGCTGCCGGAGTTCGCGTGAGTGATGTACGCTATGCTCGCAGCCGCGTGCTGTTGCTGCCTCAATCTTGATAAAGACAACACCACAGCAGTTCAGCTGCAAAGCTGCTGGCAGCGCACCCACTGAGTCAGTCGCGCTGTGCACGGTGAGCCGCTCAGCGGCTGTTATCAAGAAAAAGGACGCTTGACCCACGTGGCTGTGCACAGTTTTGTGAAGCAACAATGCAACAGCACTGCGGCTGAACTGCTTTGCCACAGCACATCATGTCAACCAAGGCAGCAGCGGATCCCATGATAGAGACCTGGCGACCCAGTTTTCCCCAGGCTGGGGTGACTTTTGAAGACACATGTCAATGTGTACTTGCGTACGTTTTTATCTCACTGTCAGGTGGAGCCTCCGCCCATAGCAGAATGAGATCGCCAGTCAACAGCCAACGTAACAACCACGGCAACCATATTGATGCATCTCAGACTCGGCCCAATTGGCGAAGGTCACCACATCCGTGACCGCTACGACCGTTCAGCAGCTGCCGCCATGCGCTGCGGCAGCAGCTACGCTGATGGCGCCCTGCCGCGCTGCATCACCCGACGCAGCGGCCGAGCAGCCGCCATCAGCTGCTGGTACTGCTCCGACGCGGCCCAATCTGCCAGCTGCTGCACACGCACCAGCAGCACCTGCTCATCATCCAACTCCAAACAGCCACCCGCACTTCTGCTGCCATCGCCACTGCTGCTGCTGCTGCTGCTGCTGCTGCTGCTGCTGCTGCTGCTGCTGCTGCTGTCATGTCTGCTGTCGTGCCCCAGCTTCAGGCTACGTCCACTGGTGCCGGCAGCAGCTGCTGCTCCCTCCAGTGGGGCAGCTGCTGGGTTGCCTGCTGCTGAGCTCAGGCAGGTGTGGTCAGGCAGCAGCTGCCCAAGCCCAGGCGCCCCCTCTTCAAGCACCCGCTGCAGCCACTGCTGCGGCAACGCACCCCTCTCACCAGCACTGCTACTGCTGCCGACTCCAGCTGCACAAGCTCCTGACCCTGCAAGCTCTGCTGCTGCACAACCTTTGCTGGTCCTGAGCAAAGCCCCGACAGCAGTGGGCAAGTCCTGAGCCACCAGCAGGCTCCCTCTGTCACCAGCCACTGCCACCAGCCGCTGCGCCGCCAGCAGTGCTGCTGCAAGGCTGCCGCCCATCGCATGCATCTCAGGCGGGAGGTGGGACAACATCAAGGCAGGCTGCAGCGCCAGCAGCGCAGACAGCGTCGCCAGGTCAGCCAAGCAAGGGTCGTTAGGTCTGTCCGGGCTCCAGCTGGAGCCAGCTGCTGCTGCAGGAGCTCCTGCAGTGCTGCTGCTACCACAGCTGCTGTCCACACCGTTATCGTGCGAACCTGCAGACAGCAAAGCACCACGGCTGTTGTTCAGCACGCGTTCAGCTGCAGCAGGTCACTGTCTTCCAGATGGCTTATGAACCTTGCTGAGTGGAAGGGCATGGACAAGTGATGCACAATTCAAGGCACTTGCCTCTTGGCATGTCTGGCGAAGCCGGGGCACGCTCACCTCCTTCAGCCAGCACTGCAGGCGTGAGCGCTCCAGCCATGGCAGCCTGCAGCTCGCCCGGCTGCAGCAGCTGCAGCGCAGCACTGCTCACCACCAGCAGCACCTGCCGCTGCCTGCCGTACACCTCACCCTGCTGCTGCTGCTGCCGTTGAGCCGCGCTGCTGCTGCCTGCTGCTGGCAGCCTGGCGGCAGGCACGTGCAGCATGTGCACGAAGGGCGAAGCAGCTGTCAGGACGTGCACCTGGGGCAGCGGGTGCAAGCCGAGGATGTCTGCGGCCTCCAGCAGCAGGAAGTGCACGTGCGGCGCCTGCGGTGCAGCGGAAGCACAGCAGCAATGGCTGAATCATGTGCAGGGATCGTGACCGCAAGATGCTGGCTTGCATGCCATCCCAAGGCGCAAACCACTCTAAGGTGGCCTAGGAGACGCCGGTGGACCTGAATGATGACGCATTGATACGGTCAGAGCTCGCACGCACACTTCGGACGCTTAAACAGACCGCTCATGTGCAGCGCACAGCTGCCCAGGCCGCACCTGTACGTCCATGAGCATGCTGCCCAGCGAGCCGTCCCTCAGCTCCACCATAAAGTGCCCGCCCGCCACCCAGCGCAGCAGCGGCAGCATGCCGGGCCAGCACAGCACGCGGCCCAGCAGCCGCGCAGCAGCAGCCGGCAGCAGCAGCGGCTGGGGGTCAGGCGGCAGGGCCGGCAGCAGCCTGCCGCTGTCCAGGCGCACCTCTCCCCAGCTGCCCTTGATCACGGCAGCACCGCTGCTGCTGCTGCTGCCGCTGCCGCTGCCGTCAGTGCTGCTGGGTCTGCTGCCACTGCCAGGTGAGGAGGTCTGGTGCCTGGGCAGGTCTGCGGCCGCTGCTCCCTGCTGCTGCTGAGCAGCAAGCGTATGGTGATGCTGTGCTCGGCTGGCGAGCAGCGCCGCTGCAAACTGCGCTACCTCCCTGCTGCTGCTGGCATGCTGCTGCATGCTGCCCAGCAGCTGCGCCAATGCAACCGCTGCGCCGTCACTTGCATCCCTTGCGTCACCAGCTGCTGCGCATGCTGCAGCCTTTGCAAGCTTGCCTGCTGTCTTGCTACTAAGCCCCACTCCCCTGCCGTTACACTGCTGCCGCTGCTGCTGCTGCTGCTGCTGCAGGTGCTTCAACACAAACTCCCACAAGCCCGATGCAGGCCTGTGACTTCTAAGTGCTGCAGCATCGGCAGCGGCCTTTGCCGAGTACAAATCCGCAGCCAACTGCAGCAGCGCAGGAGCAGAAAGCAACGACACGGCACCAGCAGCAAGCAGCTGTTCTGCTGCAGCTTGCAAGCTTGCTGACATCAATGCGTATGCATTGGATGTGCCCAAACTTGCCGACTCAGCAGCAGCAAAGCCCGCTGACCGGGGCCCCTGAGTACTGACGCCAGCACCACCTGGGGTTGTATTCAGTTCCTCCTGACCTCTGCTGCCACTGCTGCCCCCATGCTGCGCAAATGCTGGCTGCTTGCGTTCTACCATCACTGCTGCTGCTGCTGCTGCTGCTGCTGCTGTTGGGCCGCCAAGCAGCGCAGCAGCAGCACTTGTGCTTGCTGACATGCCGGCACCTGGATCACTCAGCGGCAGCGGCTCCAGCAGGTTGCGCCTGCTGCCGCCGCTGCCGCTCAAAGGCCTGCTGACCGTTGCTGCTGTGCCCTCTGTCATTCTCTGGCTAGCTTGCTGCTGCTTCACCAAGCTGCCAGCTGTGGGGCTCAGTGCTATCTGCTGCTGCTGCTGCTGCTGCTGCTGCTGCTGCTGCTGCTGCTGCTGCTGCTGCTGCTGCTGCGCTGCCCAGACCTCTGCGTACTGTGTTTGGATGCCCCTGTCAATGCGGCCCAGGGGGACCATGGTTTCGTAGCCCCAGGTGACAGCCCTCTTGCGTGCGATGCCCAGCTTCCACTCAGCCTCCTGCAGCCTTGAAAACAGGTCCGCAACATACCTGCAAGGACAGGCTCCATGAAGCAGCAGCAACAGCAGCAGCAGCAGCAGCAGCAGCGGCATCAAATGTCTACGTTGCAGCTTGTTGTACCAGTGACCTTCAGAAGGCGGTTTGTTGTCATTTTTAAGACAGCTGACCAACTTGTTCGAGCCTTCGTTTGCAAGCATGACATCCTCCATCTGCTGTTATGCATGTGCAGTCCCCTCACGCGACTCCCAGCACAGTGCGTTTGTGCAGCGCCTGTGCAAACGCTGTACTGTGACACCAAAGCATCACAGCGGAAGCATACCACACCACGCTCTGCATTCTGTTACCTTATACAACTGCATTTTGGGCCATGCATGCATGCCAGCGCCCCCTGCCTTTGAGCCCACCTGTCTTTGAGCAGGCCGCTACGCATCAGGTCCTTGGCCACCAGCGCCCGGTGGCACTCCTGCAGCGCGGCGTGGTCGCCGCGCAGCTCCTCCAGCTGCCCGTGCACCTGCCCCAGCGCGCCACGCAGCGCGGCGGTGCGCGAACCGGCCTCCTGCACAGCACGCCACAGGGCAGGTTGGTTTGAACTGTTACTTATTGGCCCCACGTGCGTGCGTTTTGAGCATGGTTGGCGGCTGGCTCGATGTGATGTTTGCTGGGAAGAGTTGGCACATGATTGTCCAGTCGTGGCGCAGCTGTCGCACGTTGCCCAGCTGCGGTGCCCAGAGACGCGGCAGCGAACCAGCAGCAGCTGATGCTGCAGCGCATGGTATGCTGCGCTGACGCCCGCAGCCCATGACTGAGAACGACGCCGACCCCCCCTCCCCCCCCCCCCCAGCACGCCTCACCTGCCGCTCCTGCTGCAGCCCACCACTGAGAACACGATTCCCACCCCACCCCCCTCCCACTCCCCAGCACGCCTCACCTGCCGCTCATGCTGCAGCTGCTGCTGGGCGCCGTCGGCGTCGGCGTGCGCCTCCCTCAGCTGCACCGCCAGCTGCCCCACCCGCCCGTGCAGGCTGGCCACCGACTGCATCTGCTCCTGGTATGTGGCGAGCGACACAAAGCCCGACAGCATGCCGCCGCCAGGTGCCCCGGCAGCACCCAGGCCGGCGACGGTGCCGGGCGAGTCCGCAGCAGTTAAGGAGGCTTCCAGAACGCCGAACTCAAACCCAGTCGAGCTGCTGGCAAGGCCACTGGGGTTTGCAGGGGTTGTTGCGAATGCTGCAGGGTTCAGCAGTGGGTTGAAGCCCTGGTTCATGCCTGGGAAGGCAGGCATTGCACAGCCGATGCCTGGCCCGCCTGGTGCTGGCGGCATCAGGCCTGGTGTGCTGAAAGCTGCAGGTCCGGCTGGGCTGAATGCCGCTGCAGCGTGTGGCTGCAATCCCAGAGTAGCGCTGCTAATGATGTCCCATGGCTGTGTGGACACAGATGTGCTGCTAGCAATACCACAGCTGGTGCTGCTGGTGCTGCAGCTGCTGCTGCTGCTGCTGCTGCTGCTGCTGGATGTCACAGTTGTGACTGTTGTGGTGCTGGTCACCACCGCGTGGGCGCTGGTCTGCCTTGAGGGCGAACATGCGGGTGTGCCCCCCGCAACCCCAGCCAAGCATGCCTGGCTGTCGCAAGGCGTGAACGGCGCGGCAGCGCCATCTGAGCCAGGCCCCGCTGGCATAAATGCGGTTCCTTGTCCTGTATCCGAGTCCAATGGACTGCCATGCAGTTCAGTGCGTGCTGCATATTCAAGGCTGCTGCTGCTGCCTCTGCTGCTGCTGCTGCTGTGCTGTGATCCTTGCAAGCTGGCTGCAGCTGCTTGGCTTGTTGCTGCATCAGCAGGTTCATTTTCTGCCACGTCTTCCGCTGGCACTGTGACCGGCAGCGTTGCGTGACTGTTTGCAGCAGTCTGTGAGCATACCATATGTGACAGCGCTGCTCCAGCCACGCCTGTGCCCTGTTGCTGCTGCTGGCATTGCTGTTGTAGCAGCTGCTGTGCCTGCGGAGCATGCCGTTGCTCGGGCTGCTGCTGCTGCTGCTGCTGCTGCTGCTGCTGCTGCTGCTGCTGCTGCTGCTGCTGCTGCTGTACGTGCTGCAGCAGCAGCTGGTGCTGCCGTTGCAGGAGCTGGTGCTGCTGCACAAGCTGCTGGTAGGCCTGCTGGTATGCTTGCTGTTGTTGGTGCAGGACTTGCTGCTGGCCCGTGGGCAGCTGCCAATATTGCTGCTGCTGCTGCTGCTGCTGCTGCTGCTGCTGCTGCTGCTGCTGTGCCAGGTTTTGCTGTATCAAGTGCTGCTGTGCTACATGTTGCTGCAGTTGCGGCTGTGTTGCGGACACCTTGCCCGCTGTGGTTGGGGCTGGTGCATGAATTGCGCATTGCTGCCCCACAGGAGAAACAGCAGTACTTAGCGTAACTGCAAGGGCATCGGCAGCAGCATGTGCTAAGGCTGCCGCTGCAGCAGCACCACTGCCGGCTGCCGCTGAACTGGCAGCTGCCCCTCCACCTACACTATGCTGTGCTGGTACAGCGTATTCTTCTCCGTGCTGGCGACTGCCGACATGTTGCAGGTCAGCCTGTGTGTGCTGCACTTCAGCAGGCGCCTGCGCATCACTTGTCGCCTGCCTGCCTGCTGCAGCAGCGTCGTCTGCAGCTGCTGCTTCATAAATTGTGCCTGCTACATCACTGCTCTGAACAACGGTGCTGGCTTCCCCATCTTCAATGATGCTCGAGACTGCTGCTGCTGCTGCTGCTGCTGCTGCTGCTGCTGTGTCAAGCTCTGCGCCTGGACTGTGCTCTTCCGATGCGTTTGTGCACCTCGCCTGCCGGTGTTGCTGTGCACTCTGCAGCTGACTCTGCTGCACTTGAGGGCCAGCAACATGAGGTCCAAGCTGCTCAAATGCACTTGCACTTGATCTCATCTGTTGCACAGCCGCTGTTGACGTGCCAGTCGCTGTCGGTGCTG
The DNA here is from genome assembly GCA_014080715.1 of Scenedesmus sp. NREL 46B-D3. Classification (NCBI taxonomy): domain Eukaryota; kingdom Viridiplantae; phylum Chlorophyta; class Chlorophyceae; order Sphaeropleales; family Scenedesmaceae; genus Scenedesmus; species Scenedesmus sp. NREL 46B-D3. The sequence goes on along the minus strand of JACERP010000656.1, from coordinate 11,935 downwards.
CAGCACAGCCCGGCCGGACTGCATGGCTGCTGCCAGCACCAGCAGCGATGCCTGCTGCTCCCTCAACCACTGCTTTGCCATCCAAGTTCTGAGTGCCAGCTGCAGCTGTTACTGCAGCAGCAGCAGGGATGGCGTCACCAGCGGGCTGGAGGGCAGCCGGCCCTGCTGCTGCCAGTATAAAGAGGCCCTGGCTCTCGTTGGCCCGTGCTGCTGCCCGTGCCGCGCGCTTGCTGTTAGAAGCTGCCATTGCCTCAGCCCACCAGGCCTGCGCTGCCTGGTGGCGCTGCTGCACCTTGTCGGACAGGCCCTGCACAGCAGCAGCAGCACAATCAAACACGGTGCAGCAGCAGCAGCCTTGTGCCAATGCCTGTCTGCACAGCTTGCAGGACCGCCAGTTTGAGGCGTGACACGGCAAGGATACCCTTAGCATTTGGCCACTATTCATCCTGATGTATACAGGGTAGGTATTGCTAGATAAGCACAAGCAAAGGTGTACGGCGTGACAGGTGATGTTCGCCCACTCCCCTGCATCAGCACACCTTGAGTGCGCTGTCAAACACTTCCTGGTGCTTGTGGGCCTCAGCCTGCATCAGCTGCTGCAGCCCAGCCATCTGATCCAGCACACTCGCAGTCGCAGCCGACACAGCATCCGCATCAGCGCCCGCTGCTGCAGCGGCAGCTGTGCCACTGCCGCTGCTGCCGCCATCGCTGCTGGCGCCAGCTCCGTGCGCAAAACCAGCTGCAGCCCCGTCGGCGGCGGCATTACCTTCCAGGACCCGGCTGCTGAGCTGCTGCATGGCAGACTTGATGGCAGCAGCTCTGCTGGCGAGGCGCCTTGACGCTGCCTCACTGGACACCGTCCATTCCTGCAGCTTCCCTGCACGGCGACGCAACGCAGCAGATCACCACACACCCCATCCATCTCAATTTTGCACTCTGCAGATGCTTCCAGATGCCATATGTCGATTGCAGTGTCCTACGCAGACTTGCAGCAGCATGCGGCTCTTCTTCACGAGAATCAGCTCACCGTACGCCTCCTGGAACGACGCCATCCAACCGTCCCGCTGCGCTGCCAGCGCCTGCCTGTCCGTCTCGCCGGCCTCCAGCGCCGCCTGCATGGCCTCCAGGCGGCTGCCCAGCGAGGCGGCCTCCTGCTGCGCGCCGTCGCCAGCCGAGGTGGCGCTGGACAGCTGCAGAGCACGCAGCCACCAGCCACTGGCTCAACAGCGGTACAGATGTGTCTTAAACAGCGTTTCCACTCGCATGTACTGCAAAGCCCTCAAGGATGCCTGCAATGGTATGCACCACAGCCTCACCACCTGTGAACGAGCCTGCCAGGTGCCGCGGACACGCAAAGTCACCAGTTGCAGACATGCCTTCATGCTGCCCTCAACCATCATGAAGGCTCCTACTTCCGCACTCACCTCCCACTGCAACTCATTTTCCTCGCCCATTCCCTCCGCCTCTTTGCCCTGTGTCCAATTGCCAAAAACGAGACGAACAAACACCAGGGCAACGCACCTGCCGCATGAGCTGCACCTTCTGCCACTCTGCCTGCTCCAGCCTCTCCGCCAGCTGCAGCGCCTCTGCGGCAGCCGCCTGCTGCGCTGCCTGCGCCTCCCCAAGGGCGCCGCCGGTGAACGCCAGCTGCTGCGCCAGCGCTGCCGTGGTCGCCTGCAGCGAGGCGTGCCCCTCCCTGAGCTGATGCAGCTCCGACACTGCCAGCTGCAGCTGGCGCGCCTTGTCGGTCAGGTCCTGGGAGGCCGGCACGTGTGCGGCAGACAGCCGCAACCCACCGTCTGCGACAGCTAGGAGGACCAACGGTGAGTGTCAATGTCCCTAAACCCTTAACCCTGCCGCTAAACCCCTCCGCAAAGCAGTGCCTCCTCACACACACCTGCATATGCCAACAAGGTGCAGGGGCAAGCCTCCACCCTGGCCTCGGCCGCATATGACCAACGGCAGCAGGCAACCAGCACGCGCGGCAACGCCAAGCTGCCCAGGGCAGCGCTCACCAGCTTCTCTTGCTCCAGCTGCTCCAGCTTGGCCTCTGCTGCCTGGTGCTGCTGCTGCAGTGCCGCCAGCTGCCCCTCCACGCCGCCCAGCTCAGCCAGCCGCCGCCGCAGCGCGCCCCCGTCTGCCCGCAGCGCTGCGTGTGCTGCCTGCTCCTCCGAGTGCTCGTGGCGCAGCTGGTCGAGGTCCTCCGTACACGCCTGCGCGGCGTGGACAAAACAAGAGCGCATCCAACACAAGGCGCGCAGCACAGACGCAGCACGCAGTGTCACCGGCCTCGCTCACGTGCCTCTCAAGCAGCAAGCAGACACACTCAGCTCCGCCCTCTCATGCAAAACGCACCCGACAGGCAGCAGTCATGCCGGGAAGACAGCTCCAACCACACACACCCAAAACACACCTCCAGCGCGGCTTGAGCCTCCTGCAGCTTGTCGCTCAGCGCAGCGCTGCTGTCGTTGGCCTTGCTCAGCTGCCCCTGCGCCGTCTTCAGCCGCCCCTCGGCGATGACGCGCTGCGCTGCCGACTCCTCCGCCGCGCAGCGTGCCGTGGCCAGGTCGCCCGTCAGGCCTGCGGAGCGCTCCTGCTCCGCCTCCAGGTCCGACATGAGCTGCTTCAGGTGGCTGCGGCCGGCCTGCGCAAGCACAGCATTTAGCGTGGGTATGCTCTCCACAAATGGACGCAGCGGCACGCACAAGCCGTCTCTGCAGCTGTGTGTAGCCCATCTGCGCAGGCGGCCGTCACTGGTGGTTTTGAAGTGTCTGGTTTGCTCACCTGCAATGTCCTCTGCCCACACCCCAAGCAGCCAACCCCGCTGATGCTCACAGACACCTCATGACAGTGAGCCATCACACACACCTGCAGCTGTGCGTTGGCGCCCTCAAGCTCCATAAAGCGCAGCTTCAAGGTGTCCTCGGTGCTGATCAGCGAGCGCTGCGTGACCGACAGCTGGCTTTGCGCAGACTGCAGCTTGGAGGCCAGGCCGACAACCACTGCAAGCCACAGCAACCAACAGACACAGGCACAGGCGGTGCATGCACTGCGTGCGGTGTGACAGCGAACCAGAACACCATGTAGGTGTTTGCTGCTTAAGAGCAAACACCTACATCAAGCTTCAGCAGGCACCAGGCAAATGAGCATGCACTGCATCAATCAGCACCTGCTACCCAGCGGCAGAAGCACCTTTACTGCAACAGAGGCCCTCCATGTGCTGTCCTGAAACCAGTCGATGGTTGTGCGTCCTCACCCATTTGAGCCTTTGCGCGTTGCTCAACAGCTGCCAGTCGTGAGCGCTCCAGCATGAGGCGCAGCTGGCAGGCATGGCCTGCACACAACACCACAGCAGAAGCAGTACACAGCACACATGCGTCAGCATGAGGCGCAGCTGGGAGGCATGGCCTGCACAGAACACCACAGAAGAAGCAGGATGTAGTGGGTTGTGTGCTGACTGGCTATTACTGCTCAATAACTGTTCAGTGTACTTGTCTGCTGCTAAGTAAATACTGTCACACATCAAGCCAGGCCTGCACAGGAACACAGCGGAAGCAGTACACAGCGCACATACGTCAGCACGACAAGCACTTGATAGCACACAGCCTGTCTGCAGGACAAACAGCATCATGTTGTCACTTGCAAGCAGGCGTGTGCATCCCAGTATTCGGTGCAGCTCCAACAGCATGCACGCGACGCAGCCCCGCTGTTGCGGGGTGCTGGCATCAGCGGTCCACCCGCCGTCTCTTACCCTCCGTTTCCCCCAGCCTGGCAGTCTCCTGCGCAAGCTGCTCCTCCAGCTGCCGCGCTGTCGCCTTCATAGCGCCTGCCATGCCTTCCGCGTTGTCTGCCCTGCTGTCGCTCTTGGCCAGCTGGCGCCGCCAGCTGTCCTCTGCTGCCGCGGCCTTGTCGGCTGCTGACGTGGCCCTGCTGAGCTCCACTGCCAGGCGGCTCGCGCGCGACAGCTCTTCGTTGTACAGCAGGCGCAGCGCTTCGACTTGGCGGCTGGAGTCTGCCAGGGCTGCTGCTGCTCCACCTGCTGCTGTGAGGTCCTGCAAGAGCGGGCGGAGTGCGTGCGGCTGAAGCCTCCTTGATACAGGTCAGGCGAGGGCCTTACGTGGATCTAAACGTCACTGTGCAAAGTTATGGCGAGTTCATATCTGTGCTGAGGTGAGTTGCAATGAAGAAGGACCAGTTGCAGAGGCAGACCAGTGCTGGCTCTGCATGCTCACCTGCTGCAGGGTCTCCACCGTCTGCCTGTGCTGCTCCTCCGCCTCCTGCTTGTCCTGCGCAGCCGCCTGCATGGCGCCAGTGTGGTGCTGCTGCAGTGCCAGGTGAGCTGCGTGACTGGCGGCCAGGTCTGCCTGCAGCTGTGCCACCTGCTCCTGCAGCTGCGCTGCCTCTGCTCGCTGCTCAGAGATGCGCCTGGTGCACGGGAGTCGAAGCAGCGCAGGTGCAGTCAGAGGCAGAGGATGCGGCCAGCTGCCAGCTGCTGCATTGGCAAACAGTTGTTGGCGCCGTAACTGCATGTGATGCATACGTGCTTAGCAAGCTTTCCGAGGCGCAATCCAGGGACAGCATCCGCCGCCAGGCACTCACCTGTTGGCTGCGTCCAGCTGTGCTGTGCAGTCCCGCAAGGAGCCCTCCGCCTGCTGCACCTTGCCTGCTAAGAAGTTGCCGCGGTGCTGCTCGTGGCGCAGCCTTACCTGGCAAGGCGCAGCAGGAAGTGGCGTGCACAGCAGGCACCGGGGTCAAGTTCCAGCCCCAACGCCTGTCCCAGGGCATCTGGCCCTGCTGGTGTGTGGCATGCCACTAGAGACTCCCCAAAGTCCACTGCGCCGCCTGCCTGATTGCCGGTGTGCAGTGATGCTGGCATGCAGGCAAGCCGCAGCATGTGGCGCTGTCGGCCACGCAGCTGCCCGCACCTCCATGATTTCCTTCATGCTGGCGTACGCCTCTGCATAGTCCTTGACGAGGTCCTCAGCAGAGGGCCCCAGCGAGCTGCTGCCGCCCCTGCCACCAGCATCATCAGCAGCCGCTACTGACTCCGCAGCAGCAGCTGCCAGCACCTGCTGTTGCTGCTGCTGGTGCTGCTGCAGCGCCTGGCTGTTTGCTGCTGCCCTGCCTGCTTTGAGCGCCTGCTGCGGTGCTGCTGCGATTGGGCCGTCGAGCAGCTGCAGTGTGGGTGCCAGCTGCGGCGTTGCTGCCACCAGCTGACGCAGCTGCTGCACCTCTGCCGACACCAACTTGCGGAAGGCACCTGTGAGCGTAACATAACACAGCAGCCGGTGGTGAGAGCAGCCAGGATCATCACGGGTGCACGGTGCTGGGACAAAGGGCAGCTGCAACCTGCTACCTGCTCGGCATGCACACCTAGGTCCGTGACAGCACCGGTGTGCGCCACTGCTGCCGTCAGAGCCGAACATCACTGCCTCGACTGTCATCTGGCACCGCTGGCTTGACCATGCAACTCTTCCATGCCCCCTGTGCCTGCGACACGGCTGTACTCTGGCGGCCGGCTTTCTACCTGCACGTGCTGCCAGAGACCTGTAGAGGCTGTTGATGGAGTGCTGCTGCAAGCCGCTGCCCAGCAGCGCTGCTCTGTCCAACCCCAGGCCACTGATGCTGTGAGGCTCCCCTGCAGACAGGGCTGCAGCAGGGACAGCACACCAGCAGCAAGTGGGGTAGATGACCAATTCAGTGCTTCATCGTGTAGTGTGTGATGTGCAGCACGGTGCTGTTGCTGTGCCCTGCCCTAGGTCTGTTACAGGGTGCCGTCATCCTGCAGGCGATACTGTCGTGAGCATGCTGCTGTGGCACTGAACCTTTTGATAATCCTGCAAGTGAAGGTGCAGGTGCAGGTGCAGGTGCAGTTGCAGGAAGCATGTTTGCTCAGCGCCGCACTGTGCTGCTGGGCCTGGGCTGGTCGGAGCTCAAGCAGCTTACCACTGCCTGTATCTGCTCTTGCCCCCGCAAGCGCAGGCAGCAGCTGCTGTAGGTAGCCATCAACTAACTCCAGGTCGGCACCACTGCTGCTGTCAAGGCCAAAGGTCCTGCAGGATCATGCAGAGGAGACACAGCCAGCTGGCATGCTTGCTTTGCCCGGCTTGCTGCTGTAGGTATTTTGCAAGCTGCAGCTGTACGTTTATGACAAACACTTTGAAACTGGGTGCACTTTGTATCAGGTACGGATGCAATGCTCACCCATTGCGTCTGCCTTTGCCTGGCTCGGCCTGCTGCACACTCTGCTGGCCCTGCAGTGCGCCAGCAGCTGCTGGCCGCTGCAGCGCCCCTGCTGGCAGCATGGTCATGCTGCCTGGCTACAGCCACGTAGTAACTTGCTTCTGCGCCTTTGACATATCAATTATGCTGCGCATGTGCTTCAGGAAAGTGCTGGAGACTCAATTTCAGCAGACTGCCCACTGCTGCTTAAACGCAGGCATTACCCAGCAGGTTTTAACAAGCACTGCTGCAAGATCAGCACAGGCATGCTATAACCTTAATTTAGCTGATTGAATGCAGCGACCGAACAAATCAGACATGTATCTAGCAACAAACTCAGTTTGGACATGCAAAGATGTACAGTCAACCGCAGCTACGCAGCTTCCATGTTCGGCACCAGTGACATATGAAGATTCACAGAACATATATGTACACTATTTGCGTATGTTAACCTGTTATCCATACATGTATCCAAACAACCCTAGGACAAGCCTAGTTACTTATGTCATCTGCCACCCGTTGTTCACCTCACCGTTGTATAAAAGCAGCACTGCAGAGTATTCATGTCCTCACCGAAACAAGTCCAGACAGACAGACCAAGCAGCAGTACACCTTTCTCGCTGGCACTCACTGGGCTCAAATTGCTTCGCGGGGACGACACCGACGAAGCACAACCACAGCTAGCTTGTAGGTGAGAGGATATAAGTTTCATGTGTATGCGTTGCAGGCACGCATGCCTGGCACCAGCACAACAGGCGTCCTATGGCTGCACCAGGCTGTACATGTTGCAGTTCTGTGCACAATACGTTGTCGCATCCACACCAGGCAGGATAGAATCCAAGCTCGCCTGCCTGCTCCTTCTTTGACTTGCAGCAACCTGAGGCACTTGAACACCGCAGACAGCTGCAGCACCACAGCAGCAGTCACTAGCACGGTGCTACAACAGCAGACATGGCGCGCCGGCGCTGCACAAACTGTGCACACTCTGCAGGCACGCTGATGCGCGTGCTCGTTTCCTTCAATTTTTTTGCAGCACTATGCCTCCTTGTCTTTGGCTGCACGGTGGAGCGGCCCATCAACAGCTTCCCGCCAGTGGCCATGATCCTGCTAGCCGTGCTGTCGGTTGCCTCGGCAGTCAGCGGCCTGGTTGGTGGCCACAAGTGGGCCTGCTGCTTGGATGCCTTCCTTGTGCTGCACAGCATCAACACACTGTGCCAAATCATCCTGGTGGTGGTGCTGTTCACGGGCTTCCAGGGCGTAGTGGATGCCATCGACCCCAAGGAAACAGGTGTGCTTGCAGGCCTACGAACAACCCTGCAGCTGCATGACTGGCGCATAGAGGCATGGAACTGTAAAAGCAACGTTGACGAGTCTGGCCCATGCAGAAATAATTGGAAATTATCTTTCATATCAGCATGGTGTTGTAACATGCAGCTTGTCAAGCAGCATTCCTTAGTGAGCGAGGATGCCACTCATAGTGTCTCTGCTGCAGACACATAGCATGCCGACAGCCGGCAGGGCCATGTTCTGTGCTGTTACAGGCCGCTACAACCATGCCCAAGTGATTGAGGTGCTCAAAGCTGCCAAGTGGATCATGCTGCTGTTCATGCTGTGTGAGGTGGTGGCGCTGGTGCTGTCGCTGCTGCTGCGCTTTGTGCTGGAGAACCACAACACACCAGCACAATACGACAACTTTGACACCAACAACCTGCAGGTGACACATGAGCAGCATGTGGCAGCAGCCAGCCATCGTGTGGTCAGCCAGCAGCAGCAGCCGCAGCAGATGCAGCCGGGTAGCTGCAATCAGCATGAAGCAGCCTGCCAGGCTTACTCAATGCCATGGTTTGGCATGTGCCTCAAGTAGGCAGCAACACCGCTGCGCAGACCTGCACCTGGCACACTTTCAGCCATGCTGCTGCAATGCCTTCAAAAAGGCTTAGTTGTACACTAATTTATTGTGTCGGCACAGGCATGACGATATACAGCACTCTTGCAATTGCAAATGCTGGATAGTACAGTGCCGCCAGGCTGCATACCTGCCCAGGGTGCTGCAGTTTCGTTGGCTCTTGAAGGTGGAGTTTGTTGTTGTGTTTCCTGCGGCTGCTTGCAGGCAAAGAGCCAGAGCATGCAGCAGCTGCGCGTGGATGTGGAGGCGGGTGGTGACCGCTACAGCAGCACCAACAACAGTGTGTACGGCAAGCTGCGCTCCAAGATGGCCAGCAAGTATGGCGCCTTCACGCACGGCGTCAAGTGGAAGAAGAGCTGGTTCGGCTTTTGATGAGGCAGCAGCCAGGCGCCGGCAGCATGTATTCATTACATACATTACATTACATTACATGCTCCACCCAACAAGGAGTGGGAACCCCATTCAGGAGCCAACGAGAGGCTCATTGGGGGGGGGGGGGAGACCTCATAGAATATATCATCGTCATCAGAACAAACAGAAGAATCAGCAGAGAAAAATTCGTCCGCTGCATCGATCGCTTGAGCGACAGAAACCGAAGACAAGAAGGACTCAGGGTCCGCCTCCGGGTGGCAGCGCACCAAATAGCAACAATGCACAAAGGCAGCCACAAGAGCAGGTTGTTGCCGCATAAAGGTCATCATATGCGAACCACCTGGCTGACAAGAGGCTATACTACCCCACGTATGTGACAAACCTCCAAATGGTTCAAAAAGGCAAGCAAAACGCTCGCGAACTGGCGCGTACAAAGGACACTCAAAAACCATGTGAAACTTGTCCTCGACCTGACCCAAGTGGCATCCAGGGCGTTGGCATGTCCGATCAGACCGCACCAAAGGCGGACGGTGCCACCTACCAGTGCATACACGCAGATCATGGGCACCAAGTCGGAAACGAGCCAGAGAACCAACATGCTCCCTATTGAGCCCAGCGGTCTGCAAGACATATTGGGGGCACCAAGACTCAGGACGCACAGACTGCAAGTTATCACCCGAGCAAGCAGCAAACCATCGTTCATATGTACTGTAAATTCCAGCCCCGGTGACGGCATCACGTGGATTCTGCGAGCACCCCTGCCACTGCTGATACAAACACCCCTCAAATGCACTTAATACTACTTTGGCATCCAGATCCACAAAGCTTTGCAGCCGCGGCATAACCGTAGTTTTACCACTGAATTACTGAATTACCACTGAATTACTGGATTACCAAAGTAGGGCCACTGGCCCACCCGCGAAGGAGCCAAACAAGGCTCATGGGGTCTGAATGGAGGTAGCGAATTATCCTGAGGATAACTGCTGGTTATCAACAAGCGACACTGTAACCCGAAGGTACCGCCCGATACCTGAGTGGAGCAGGCGGATTGTCTCCCCTGCTTGTATAGCCGACTATACTGCATCCCCACTGCCAATATAGCTGATAAAGCTTTATCTAAAGGTACCCTCTCGTTGTACTGCCGATTATCTTTTAATCCCAATGCAATCCTATAGCAATTGCTATAGCTAGCTAGCGGCCATGATATGGCTAGAAGCCTGTCACATCATTTCAAATGATTCATTTGACATCCTAAGGAATTCAAAATCAATGCCTCAGACTTTGGATACAGTGCTTCTTCTTCTCACCCAAACATCGTTGACAAGTAATTCAATCAGTGACAGTGTCACAGTCCCTGTCATTGAATGGGTAATATGATGATGATGATGAGACCCTGTCATTGCAATCATATCATCATCGGCTGCCATCCCTTTTGATGTGTCCCAATCCCTGATAAAGTTTTTTTTACCAGGGAATTAACCTGATGTGAAGGTTGAGCAACATAAACCCACGTGTTGCGCAGCACCACGGTATACTACCAACGAGAGGGTACCTTTATCAGCTATACTTGCAGTGGGATTAAAAGATAATCAGCAGTACAAGGAGGGGAGATAATCGCCTGCTCTACTGAGATACTGTGAAGTATCTTCGGGTTACAGTGTCTTTTTTGATAAATAGCAGTTTTCTTCAGGGTAACCGTACGTTATCGTACACCGTAGGTTATCGGCGTCTACCAGCGGTGTGTACGAGATGATTGATTGGCTGGCCAGCATGCACAGATTTGCGGAAAAGCACATTGCACACCACAATGGAATGCATAGGGCCCATGAGGAAGCCGTAAAGGCAAGGTAGGTGTGCTCACAGATAGTTGCACCGTGCACTGCTGACAGGCCACCAGCTCAGCAAACAGGCTTATGGGCAGTAGCCCCTGCTGCAAGCCATTAATATGATTAGCAGCAGTCTGGAAGCCACCAGTGTGCTGATCATTAACCTGCCATACACATGCATTTACTGGACACAGAGCTTGCTGTACAACATCCTGCCTGCGTCCGCAAATGCAGTGCCACATGCTGAGATCAATCTGGACAGAAGAGTAGCGTACCAGTGTTGCTCCATTGAAAGCAGTCAAACTGCACCTACAGCCCACGCGCATTCTGCTACTGCGCTTGGCCTCCCTTCACACTGCATGCTTCGTTCAAGTAGCAGCCAGGGCCTGTGGCCAGGGCCGGGCTGATGTAACACACTGGAGCACAGCAAGCATCTTACTGCTCGGGAAGTGTCAAGGCACTGCAGTGCAAAGGCGATGCTGTCTGCAGGAGGGCGGGGCATCATGGACCTGCACAAGTAAAAGATGTGTGCATGCAGGAAATCATTCCAGAACTAAATGAACTGGGTGTACAAGTTTGCTGTCCACGTGCATGCAAGGGGTTAAGCAGCAGCAGAGTGGCAGCAACTGCAGCAGCAGGTGCACAGTAAACAGCTTGGCCTGCCAGTTTGATTTCCTGCAGATGTGCTGCGCTTCCCTCACAACACACAGCCTGAAACCAACCGCCAATGTACAACATTGCTGCATTGGGGTGCAGTTGTGTACCAATACCACAGCACTGGGACAGCACCTTTCTCTGAAATACGGGAACTCCAATCGGCTGCTCACCTTAATGGCAAAAGGCACTTGCAATAAGCTGTAGCACTGCCGGAAGCCGACCGGTGAGGTCCCAACACTGGGTTGATGGTGTGCGTGGGAGCTGTGTCACAGCTCCGCCATGGCGAGCACAGTAGCCTGCCCTTCTCAGCAGTCCTGCAATGCCTTGCCCCTACCAACCAGCACACAATTGCAAAAGTGCAAGTGTAGCACCGAACCAGCTCACCTTGAACCAAGAAATAGAAAGGCCAGGCAGGCTCTGCTCTCTGCAAAGACACATAAGGGCCATGCTGTGCAGCTGGCCTGCCAGGGTACCTGTGCTGCTCTATGTCGGTGCACACTCTGTTCAGCCCTGTACTGCACGGCAGCAAATGCCTGCGTCGATATGGCGCTGCACGTAACACGCCCTTTGGCTTGGCTGCAGCGTTACAGCACGGCTGGTTCAGCGTTCGCTGGGCACCTGGGTTGGGTTGCTGGTCTGCGATGTTGATCTGCATGCCTGCACAACGAGTCCGTTCTCGACAGGTCCCTCATGGCCAAGGATCAGCAGATCTGATATCCGTCGCAGCAGCTTGAGCGCAGCAGGACCCATTTGAGCATCGTGCGATCTGAAGGGGTGCAGGCGCTAGACTCTTGCAGACGGTTGGCTGCAGACGTATACTGCACGAATGTTGTAATACCCACAGACAGTAGATGCAGGGACCGCGCAACGTGTATCATACAGCATGCTCGTATTGGTGTCTTGAAATGTAACAAAGTGAAAGTGACAGGTAGGGACAGCTGGGGCCTTTACA